>JAEANM010005473.1:0-19581 GCA_017656035.1 Myanophis thanlyinensis
AACTATTTTTCTAACCCCCACCCTCCCTTCCTACCTTAACTTACCCGCAGTTGTGTAAGCATTTCACTGCATATCGTCCCATGTATGACTGTGTACGTGACCAATAAATTTGAAATTGAATTGAATTGAATTGCTTAAAACATTTTCTGGTTATACAACTCAAAACTATATTATTTTATTCGTCTTAGACCATAATCCCCTTATAATATATAAAGCTGCTATTTCATGCTGGACCCTACAAAACCTACTAGAAACTGACTGCAAATAAGAGCCAACAAAAGACAATAGATTAAAAGGTTAAACTATAATTTTCCATCGGTGTGTCACTGCCTAAATCATCTAGGTTTTAATTTTTATTACTATTATTCTTCTTTATATCACAGCTCTTATAGTTATAATATTAATTTTTAGTCCTATTACAATATTTCTTTTCTTCTGTTCAATCATGTCCGAAACTTGGAGACTGTCAGAACAATCTCTATAAAGTTTTCTTGGTAAGCTTTTTTAGAAGAGGTGTGCCATTGCCTCCTTCCTAGGGCTGAGAGAAAGTGACTGGCCCAGCCTAGCTGGCTTCATGACCAAAGTGGGACTAGAGTGTTTAAACATGTTCATACTTCGTGCTAGTAGTGTTATCATTATTTTTGCATTTTTGAGCTTAGTCCATTTCTGTACAGCAGTTTTCTTTCTTGTTAGATGCTATTTTATACATTTATTAATATTGATTTTCTAACTGTAAACATTATAATCAATATAATATATATTTTATGAAGTAACTTTTTCTTCTATATAGTCTTAGCATAAACATTTAATGCTAACAGACATGTCCATCATATTTTTTTACATTTTACAGCCAAAACTGATATAAAATTAACGGTTGTAGATTTGCAGTTTTATGTTACTTTAAGCTGGCCTATGACTGAAATGAAAATTATTCATAAGAATTCTCTGACTAGATTAGTAGCATGAATTTCTTTTTCTAAGAGATTTGTAGATACAAGAAATTTGTATCACTTATTTTTAAAATTAATTTCTTATGGCTTTCACTTGCAAAACTACTGAGACCTGGAGGAAAGCTTATTCCTGGGGGAAACCTCATCTTCCATATTTACAAACACACCACACAAAATTTTGTCCTTATTCATACTGTAGCTTTCAGCTATAATAGAATAGAATTCTTTATTGGCCAAGTATGATTGGACGCACAAGGAATTTGTCTGTAGTGCATATGCTTTCGGTGTACATAAAAGGAAACGGTACATTGGTCAGGAATAATAAGATACAACACTTAATGGTAGTCATAGAGTACAATAGGCAAACAAATCATACCAGGAAACAATAATCAGTATAACTCATAAGGATAAAACAGCATTGTAGTCATAGTGGGGGCATGGGTGATGGAACAATGAGAATAATAGTAATGCACTTAGTAAATAGTTCGACATTGTTCAGGGAATTATTTGTTTAGCAGAGTGATGGCGTTCAGGAAAAACCTCTGAGAGGAAATGTTATGGACATAGTGGTTATATTTAGTGGCTATGTCATTGCATTAAATCACAATGAAGTTTGTTTAAAAATATACAGTTTAATATGTACGTATCTTCTTGGATGGAATCTTTTAACTGGTTTCTTTTAATCATGATTTATTGAATCAGCCCCAAAGGCTGAATTCATAACAATACTAAACCATAAACCACACTTTACAAACCACCATGGCTAGATTAGAATATGTTAAGCTTAAACCAGTGACCGAAATACAAGTCACAACTTTTGCACTGATTTAGAGACTGAATGTGTGAGGAGGCTGTAGATATTCAAGCACTGAGGTCATTTCAGATTACAATCACTCCACTTTGGCATATATTTTTGCTTGATGTTCTTTTTTTAAAACCTAATATTAAGAGATTCATCAGGTGACAGTGCCTGGCAGAATTTGGCCAATCTAAAAAAGAAAGCTAAGCAAAGGGGCAACTAATTACTATTTGGATGGGATGCTATCAGGAAAACAAATCCTGGAAGAGAATGGCACGTTCATATTACTTGCAGTTAAAGTATATTCAGAAGTGTTCCTGAAATGACTGGGATTCTTTCCTTCCTCCATTCATGTCCATCTTTGCCCAATAACATTATTCAATAATAAATGTGATTATTAAACTAATCTACTGTGTAAGTTTATTTTGAATAGAAAAATAGTATCTATGGTAAATCAAAGAAAATATTTGGTTTGGATTACTTGTATGTATTACCTACAATTGATTCATACAGGGAAATTGAAGCCAAAGCTTTTAATGGTCACCTAGCAACTGAAGATTTGGGTTTCCCCAGAAAAAATACATGATAATTCAGTATTCTGTTAATTATATATTTGTAGCAATAACCAGCTCTCAAGCACCACATTTTGAAAGATATGTACAGATACAAATTTAAATTGAGCTATAAAAATGGCAACTGAGAAAATTAAACTAGACTCTATACTGTTTCGAACAGGGGTGAAATCCAACCGGTTTTCCTACCGGTTCGGTGCATGCGCATGCACGCCAAATGCAGCTCTTTAAACAGCTTTTAGAGGCTCCGGAGGCAGCAGAGATCATCAAGAAGACTCCGCAGACACTCAAAACAGCTGCTTCAGGTAAGTAGAAAAAAAAAGGAGCATGTATAAGGAAGAATAGGGGCTCAGGCAGGTGGGTGGGGCCAATTTCAAATGTCTACTACCGGTTCTACCAAACCGGCTAGAACTGGCTGAATTTCACCTCTGGTTTCAAACCACATACAACAATTTGTGGTGGTTCAGAACAGCTCTAGAATTGTGCAACAAGCCTCATCTGAGTGCAATTTTGTTTATGGGTCTGCTGTGATTTATTTAACAGTGAACAGTACTGGTTCTTCCTTTACACTACTGAAGTGTTGTTGATTAAAAAATCACACAGAAATAAACCAGCCATTCCTGAGGAAGAAATTGCAACTTTTGGCAAAGATGACTTTGATTAAATGTTTGGCTTAAAGGACACCTTACTCAGTTCTTGCAGAAAAGCCACAACTTCAAGGCTCTCTTTAAGGCAAGAATAGTCAGGTTATACAGATCTCAAGAGGGAATGCTGTTTCAGAGCAGAGAAGTCTCTTGGCCTGATGGGACACAAAGGCCATTGAACAGAAGCAGTCCTACAAATATCCACCCAATATGCCACTTAAAGCAGGGGTCTCCAACGTGGCAACTTTAAGACTTGTGGACTTCAATTCCCAGAATTCCTCAGCCAGCAAAGAAGAATTCTTCCAAGGTTGGAAGCCCCTGACTTAGAGGGCTTTATAGACAAGAACTGGTACTTTGAATTGTACCTGATAACCAGCATAGGTTGTATAATAGAGATGTTACATGGTGTACAATGTTACACTAAGGTTTGTCCATCCTCATTGGCACAACTGCAATCAGGACCAGCTGTGGTTTGAGAGCGATCTTCAACCATGGTTGAGCTCACAAACGAACCAATAGAAACTCTTGCTGCACTCTGCCTCCTTGCTCCAGGTTTCGAGGCAATCAATATTCTCTCCCTTCCAAATAAATTCAAGTATCCTGTTCCCAGTATCTGCCCTTCAACATTCTTCAGAATTCATTTCCCCATCTTCCTCATCCTTGCCACCCCCCCCCCCAAAAAAAAACCTTGCAAACATGACAACGGCAAACTATTTTGGGAAAATATTTGGTTGCAAAACTGTTGTCAGCTCTTCAGTTGTCATCATAGTTTGCAATAGGAGCAGGAGGAAAGGCAGCTTTGTACCCAGAAATACTACCTGTTCCAGGATGAAGATGGGGATGAGTTTGATCTATGATCATGTTCAAACATGAGACAATTGTACACAGCAGGAATTTAAAAACTGGATGAGGTGTGAGGAATATATTTCACTTTTGTAGAGGGTGGGGAGGATGAAGAATTTTTTGTAATGCTGGGTTGGGGGCAGCATTGCATTCTGTTGATTATATGTCTAATGATTGGCAAAAGAAAGTTCTGTAGAGAACACCAACCTTGCTCATGGTTTTCTCCCTGTGCTCAACCATCTGAGATGGCAGCTCTGACGATGATTACGGCAGTGGTGGGATTCAAATAATTTAACAACCGGTTCTCTGCCCTAACGACCAGCTGAACCAGAAGTTCTCCAAACTGCTTAGAAAGTTAACAACCGGTTCTAGAGAATAGGTGCAAACTGCATGAATCCCACCTCTGATTACATGTCAGACTTGAACTACTTTGAGGATATTGGAAACAGAAATAATCATTATGTGGAAGTGTCCAGGATAGAATAACATAGAATAACAAGTTGGAAGAGACCTTGGAGGTCATATAGTCCAACCCACTGCATGAGCAGGACAGTCTGTATATCATTTCAGACAAGTGGCTGTCCAGACTCTTCTTAAAAGCCTCCAGTGATGGGGAAGCTTTTCACACTGTTCAGGTAGTTCTTCTCACCAGTCATTTAACAACCACTAGGAATTTCTATGGTCTTGGAAAGGGCCTATAAAGTATTTCTGGTTCAATGACCGCGTTTTAAGTCGCTGGCAACTGGGTCATATTTATGACTGGCTGCAGTACTCACAGTTACATTATTGCAATTTGCAATCGTTTTTGCCAGTTTTCAGCGAAGAAAGGCCTATTCAGAAGAATGGGTTTACACTGATGGCTACATGATTCTCTTAATGACTATTGCAAAAATGGTAGCAAAAGTGCCTCAGCCTCACATGGATGCCTCATTTTACAACTATCACCACTTACCTTATCGCCAAAACTCTAATCCCAATTGTGATTGTTAAGTAGAGGACTACTTGTACTCTAAATGAGGGTTTCTCAAAAGTAACGGCTTTAAGATATGTGGACTTCAATTCCCAGAATTCCCCAGCCAGTCAAGGTGAAAAAAATAAGAACCACACACACAATTTTTTTTTGTCTATGACTAAGCTAAGACCTTGGGTGGACACTGTAATATCTGTTTTCATGTTTAGAACACAAGGAATAACAATACTGTGTTTTGATTAAATGTGTTGAAACATACTGAAAAAACGTGCTTTGCAACAGCAAAGTAATAAACATAGCTCACACTTATGTGCTTGCTTGTGTACATAATTCAATCACTACTCACTGTTAAAATTATTTTTCTATGTCTGGAAGCCTCTTTTTAACCTCTTCTATGATCTTAATTTTTTAGACAGCATGCCAAAAATGACACATATTTTCTCAGGGGGAGAAATGTTATCCTATTTCTGTTCTTGTTAGCTGATACAGATTACTACATGGACGCAAAAGTGATTTTTTTCTATAAGCACACTCCCTTCCTAGCCCAGGTTTATATAGTAATCCCTCATATTCCTTGTCTAAGGCTAGGATGCCTATTGAAATATTTGGCTGCAGTGACATAAGCTTTTTCATCTTCCATTCATTTGGTTTCTCTCTCCTCTCCAACTATTATATAGTTTTTTGGCTTCAGACTCTGTGCAATTTCTTCATTCTTGCTTTCTCCATTCCCACCCTCTAGATTTTTTTTTACTTTGTACTGAATTTAAATGTAATTTTCTTTGGCATGGTGTGCTGTGTATTACCATCCAAAAGAACATGGACATCTACAAAAGTATTATGTTCCAATAATGTTTACCCCAAAGGATCCTCTATAACAGGTATCTCCAAACTTGGCAACTTTAAGACTTGTGGACTCAACTTACAGAATTCCTCAGCCAGGAATTCTGGGAGTTGACATTCACAAGTCTTAAAGTTGCCAAGTTTGGAGACTACTGCTCTGTAACACAAACCTATATTACATACTGCAGTTCTCTGAATGCTACATTTCCAAGTAAAATTAGTTTATCAAATTATTGTGAAAAGATGTATATGTGTTCAACAAGTTTTTATTGAATTAATCATAATTTGTACCTGTTGAAATGTGACAGCACAAGTTATATTTCAGTTCTTTACTCCATGTCTTTTGTGCATATCTAAGTATATTTAAGAGCCATTGATTTTTTAAAAAAAGCATTACAAACTTGTTATATTGTACAATGTGTTAAAACCTCTGATTCTCAGACTTGGGACATTATTTAAAACAGCAAAAGATTTCAAGATAGTTCCTCTTTGCTCTTTTCAGCTGATGACTGTTGCAACATTCATCATTGCATTCTACACACTAATCTAAGATAATGCATTCCAAACTCCACCCAGGTTTTCCAATAAGAGGATTTGCCTTGATAGTTTCAGATTTGAATTCTTCTATCATGTTAATTTAACAGAATGTAAATTGGCTGGAATTGGAATGTTATTTAAGCCAGGCCTCCCTAAGAGCCTTCCAAGGTAGCTGGATCATTTTTTCTTCTTCCATTCAATCTTGCCCCAGTTCTCGGAGATTGCCTGCAGTTGTCTTGGCAAAGCTTTTTTAGAAGTGGTTTGCCATTGCCTCCTCCCTAGGACTGAAAGAGTAATGTCTCCCAAAGTGAAACTAGAACTCACGGTCTCCTGATTTCTAGCCTGATGCCTTAATCAGTACATCAAACTGGCTCTCAGTTGGATCATAAAACCCTTTAAATCAGAAGGGTGTCTCCTTCCACTGATTCTGCCAACTGTTTTCTTCATTAGTCCAATTTCAGCCAAATGAAACTCTTACTCCTTTGATCTTCTCCCTATTTCAGCACACAGGGGAATCCCTGATGAGCAAATAAATCTCTGTTCCTCCTTTCCTTCTCTGATCTTATTTCTGAGTTGTTTTTCTTTTCCTCTTTCATTATTTGGAACTCTGGGTAGACCACAGAATGCCAAGAGCTCCAACATGCTGCTGAGGAACAACTGTATCAAACACTTATAAGATTTCACCAAGGTGCCTAAAAGAGTCGTCAGGAAGGTTCAATAAAACGTGTTCCTGAGCTGTCTGAAGCATGTTAACTAAATAAATCAGCTTCCAAAGGAGCAGTCCTTAACTTATTCTGGTCCTTCCCTCTATGGAGGGACACTTATGGGAACAATTGAAACCTTAGCAAGTGGTAGTTTACAAGACCCTGTGCACATTTATAAGATAAAGATAAGATCACTTATATTTAAGCTAAAAACAGAACACGGGTACAAACTTTTTCCTGGATAACTTCTGAAATCAATTGAGTAAAACTCCAGGAAAGCCACTGAGGCTGTCAGTTTCTCAGCTGTACCGCATGTAAAGTCAGCCTCAGTATGTATGTTAAATGTTCCCTAAGACCAAAAGTCTTGAAGTTTCTAGCACTACTTCAAAGAGTGTCTCGGCTCCATCATCAATAAAAATTCCCCTTCTCCCATCCATTCAGAACAAGCTACACATATTCAAACTACTAAAGTCCTATGTGGTTGTTGAAATAACACTGAATCAGCACTTTTCAACTCTTTTTAACATCATCTCCAGCACACTGAGAAGATTCTGAGGCATTTATCTTGTCACTCCATTCACAGTGGATAATCTTTTTGGATTCTGCCCAACAATCTCCTGTCCTTTGCAAGCAAACAGGTGGTACTCTTGAACAACAATTCATCATTAGCAATATAAAGAGAATCTTCCCAGTGACTACAGAAACTTAGAAAAAGGCAACCAAATGAATCAATGGTCTACTTCTTATAATGGGAAATGCTGGAGATTTGAATTTGGCAGAAGCTATTAGAAGATGTGTTCCCAAGCATAGGCAGGGTGCTAAAAGAACACCAAGTAATTTAGCATCAGGCTCCATTTAAAAAGAAAACGTGTTCATAATATATATGTATTTGTGTATGTATATATAGTCTTACCCAGCTATTAACAAACGCTAACAGACACTCAGTATTTTTGAAGCAAAAAACCAGATTTATAAAGAAATGGATTGAACAAGAGAGCCTCCTTTTCTTAAACTACTTCTTGAAGAGAAAGATAATGGGGAAGGACAGATGAAGCTTCTTGTCTTTTAAATCCATAAATTCCTTTTACTAACAATAGGCCAAGCAAGAGAAAGAGAAGAGAGAAGTAGAACTTTACATGTTTTATCCTTTCTTTCCCTTAGTAGTCAATAAACTGAAGTGATAATGGTTTTCCTAACAAAATGTTTAGAATTTTAAGGCATTTTAAGGTGGGGAGGGGAAGTGAGTATGTGTTAGGGTTTTTTTTCTATTTGCTTCATAAAGTTAGAAGCCACACTTATATAATGAAGCTGAACAGTGGGACACAAAAATGTTTTTCATGCAATGCACTCTTAATCCAACCACTGGCTGATGTTTTTGCTATTAATTAGGAACTGGTAAAAAGGCAATCAGAAAAAAAGACTAAGGTTGAGAAAAATGTTATTAGAAGACTGCAGTTACGCCTCTGTTTAGTATCAGAGGCAACAGCTTCTCTGAATAACAGTTGCTGTGCAACATTACCCACAAGGAGGATATTAGGTGGTCATGTCCTGCTTGTCAGCGTCCGCTGGCACTTGGCTTGAGCAGAACAGAATGCAAGATTAGATAAGTTTTTGGCCCAATCCATCCCATCTTTTTTTAGCATTCCATCAGTGGTTTGTCAGTGCTTGACTGAGGGACTGGTTGAAAAGGAAAAATATTACAAAGAAGAATATGAGCAACCTCAGGCAATTCACAACAGGCCAAAGACAACTGATTTAAATATTGTGCATTGAACAAGCTTTTCAAATTAATGCCAGGAAAATTAGAAACAACTCTCAGATAGTTGGCACAACTTGAAATTCTAACAAAATACTGCTTTTTAAAAGTCTTCTAGCATTTTCAATTCTATTCCATTCCATCTCCTTACTGCAGTTCCATTCTCTAACAATTATTCCTAGTCAATATCTTTTGGCTTTCTTCAATAGTTTTGCTTCTTGCACATAAAAATAATGTCTCCATCAAGTCCAGCTTAGTTCCTGGTGTTTTTATGGACAGGCATGGCCCAAATCTGTTTAGTTTCCAAGCCCAGAAAAGCTTGACTTCCTGAGAGTCCCACCCATCATTTCACCCATCAAATATTCCAGAATTCATCAAATTCCTCCCCACTCACCTCCAATGTCTTTACCTTTTTCCATTAACAGCACTATAAGTCTTTGCTCTTTACCACTGAGTTACTATTGGTCTGCTTGGGACCTGAAGGGGATGGATTGCACGTTACATTTTTTTGTTTACTGTACTCCAAATGTGCATTTGTCAACAATGCAGTTTTTGCTTCCCTTCATCTTCCTCAATTGGGTGCCCTGCCCAAACTCAGGGAGAGGGGGTGGTATATAAATTTAAATAAATAAAATTAATAAAATTAATAAATGTTCAGGATGTACCTGCCAGAATTCCTAGCCAATATATCCAACAGCTGGACTAAGTAGGAGAATTGAAGGAGACAATATATTTGAAGGACACCAACTTGCAAAAAGCTGGTTGATGATATTGGAAGGAATGACTGAGTCTTTGAAGTGCACTGAGTTTCACTGAATCCTACTGTAAAAAGTTCAGGATACGATGTTGAGGTAATTGGAAAACACCTTAGGCATTTCTAGAAGTATCTGTTGTTTTTCCGAGTCCCATGTGTAATTTGCAAATCAGCATTTACTGTAACCCCATGGTGTGTACCTGTCATTGCAGTAGCAACTTTGGTATAAAGACCAAACACATTTTTCCAGAGCAGGTGATTTGTTGAAAAAAAAATATCAAAATGTGAAATAGCTCAACATTTGTTGTTAACTTTGTACGTGTACGTATGTTCAATCATTTTCTCCTCATTGAGATATTGAACTGTTCCTATTAAAATTGCACTATCACTATTATATTTATTTATTTGAAGCATAATTTTGGATTTTTCCAGTTGTAATATCACAAGATGATTTTTCAAGGAAGAGCATAACTACAGTATATCATTTGAGAACAAGGTTTTGGCAATCTTATTTAGCATTTCATTACTAAAAACTTTGCAGGCATCAAGTATTACTGAATTTGTCGATCTGTTCCCTGTTGTATGTGGCTGTTTATATTTAGGAATACAGAAAAAAAATTAAAAAGATACTCAAACGACAGCTAAGTCATTATTTGCCAAAATAAAAGTAATTTTGAGATTTCATTGGTGACTGAATAACAAAAAATACTCAATTTATTCTTGAAATAAGCATTTTTTCTTCAAAGTGCCTCTTTAAATTACTAGTCTTCAGTTACTAACATTCCTTCATAAATTGTGCATATTGAATTTGAATAGATGGTACAAATTATCTTTATTCTCTATATTATTCCTGTGGGAGTGATTGGGAAAGAAGTGTAATAATTTCCTAAGAAAAATATTTCAATTTCATTCAGTTACATTCAATTAAGTTAATAGTTTTCCTGCTTACTATGTACTTCTGGTTTCTAATTGCATAAGCTCAAGCTTAGTAGTCCATGATGAAGCAATGCAGGCATGGAATTTCAAGCAGAGGGAAAAAAGGGTGGTGCTTCCAAACAATCTCAAAATCAAATGCTTTATATTCAAAATAAGAGCAGAGGTGACACAGTGGTTAGAGTGCAATACTGCAGGCTACTTCTGCTGCCTGGCAACTGCCTGCAATTTGGCAGGTTGAATCTCATCAGGCTCAAGGTTGACTCAGCCTTCCATCCTTCCAAGATGGGTAAAATGAGGACCCAGATTGTTGGGAGCAATACGCTGACTCTGTAAACCACTTAGAGAGGGCTGTAAAGCGCTGTAAAGTGGTATTGGTATTTCAGGAATGGTTTGCCATTTCCTTCTTTTAGGGCTGAGAGAGAGTGGCTGGCCCAAAATCATCCATCTGGCTTCATGCTTAACCGGGACTAGAACTCATGATCACCTAGATGCCTAGTGCCTTAGCTACTATGAAAAACTGGCTGTCTTCTGAATTTGCTGAGAACCACTGCTGTAATTCCTCAATATGAAAAATGAAAATAAATATTATTCAGGCCAGGTTTTTTTTTAAGCTTTAGATACTTCCTCATCTTGAATACTAATCTCCCAGGTACTTGGGCACAGGAAGGAAGTTGCTTTGTTCTGAATTGAGCCATTAACTTAGTTAACATAGATTTGTTTCCACTGAGACCTAGAAAATACTCCTTCCCTGGCGTATCTTGATTTTTGTATAAAGTTTCTGGAGTTTGATTCCAGGGCTTTCTGTGTGTAAAAAGCATTTGCTCCACTACATAAAACTCAGTTCTTCCTCTTGTAAGGGCATCACCTCAAACTGCTTCCACTGAATGCCAATTCCCTGCAGGATCTGGTCAGTAATCCTCTACTGTAGTTTTCCATTTTGCGGTGTGGGAGATGTCAAATCACTTGCACCCCTGTAGTAAATAACTTATCCAACATTCAGAAAGTAGTACAGGATTAGTAACTGCAGGCAACCCAATCCTTTATTAATGTTTGCAATTTCTTTTCGAAACTATATAATACGGAGGACATCACTACAACTGATTACATTGTCATTTAATTACATTTTCAAAGCACGTGTACTTTTTTTTTTTACACCTCAGACTTGTCCTGGCTCAGGCTCCTAAAGCTTTTTCCCCTTTCTCAGAACCGAAAGACTTCCGACGTATTTGCAGGGACGCCAGGGATCACGTATTGCACCGTTTAAATTATTCCGCCGGCTATCTGCCTAACGCCGCTGCCTGCCAGGGGAAGACGTCTTTAATTAAATTACAGCGTTGGCTCTTTGCAATCCAGGATGGCTTTTAATCACGGCGGTCCCGCTCGACAGAGGAGGTCAGGTCAGCCTTGGAATGTTGGCCGGTTGCAAAACTTCACCGACGGCATCGTGGGGATGAATCGCATTTTGGCCTCAATCGAGAGCAGTCTCGGGGCGCCCCGATTCTTCCGCCGCTTCCGCATTCTTTTCATCTGCGCTGGAAATCCTGGTCGGGCGGCCGCTTTTAGTGGAACTGAAGTCCCGTAGAGGGACGCCGTTTTCTTTGCTAAGATGCCGGGTGCTTCTCTCCCCCTTTGCGGAGCCCCGGGGTCCTTCCGCACGGAGGAGGCGCCTGATGACAACCAAAGAGCCCCACGTGCGGAGCGCTGCGGCCGGACCTCCCCTTTCGGTTTGGGAAGGGAAGCGCTCCCGCTCCGCCTCCAGCTCCAGCTCCACCCGCGCGAGGGCCGAGTGACTTCCCAGCCCGGCGCAAAGCATCGGGCGCATTTCTCGTCGGAGCTTCTCAGGGGCAGCTAAACGCGATGCCCAGGCGGCTCTCCGGAGCCGTATCGCGGCATCTGATGCCGCCCGCTGGCCCCGTCCTCGCCGTCGCCTTCTTGCTCTTGGTGCAGGTCCCCGGGGCGCCGAGCCTCAGCCTCTACTCGCCCGATGACCCGCTGGTAGAGCTGGACGCCAACACGCTGGAACGCCGCATCTTCAATTCCACTAGCGCGTGGGTGGTCGAGTTTTACGCCTCCTGGTGCGGCCACTGCAGATCCTTCGTCCCCGTTTGGAAAGGCTTGGCCAACGACGTGATGGGTAAGTCCAGCCAACCACCCGGGTCTAAAAGCCAACGAGCTAGCCGCCAGGGGGACCCTTCCTCCTCCTCCTCCTCGTCTTCGCTATCCGCCCTCAGCTTCCGAGCAGGTGTGTGCCCGGGAGGGGGTGTGGGGGGAACGCCAGGTCGCACCAACTCAAGAGATGCCATCCCGGTTGGTCCCCGCTTCGCAGGTTGCCCGCAGCTGGAGTAGAGTATGCCCGAAATTAAGTCCTGGTTAAGGAAACCAGACGCTGCTTCCCCTCTTTGTGAAATTGCTGGCTCTTCCGGGACAGGATTTGTCTTAGGCTCTGGTTTTCTCAGCGTTTGCTTTTATTTATTTCTTTATTTTAATCAGGTTTTCCCTTGCCTGTTTGTGTAAGGCAGCCTTTCCCAGCCAGGTGCCTCCCAGTGTACTGTATTACAATGTTGGTAGTTCCCAAACATGATTCACCAGACTCACTGGATGATAAGACCTGCAGTCAGTACAGGAACAGAGAATTCAGAAGTTTCCCTGTGTGCGCTTTTTACTGGCTATTCTATACTATGAAGCAAACCTGATAGCATTCACTAGGTTTTCAAGTAATTTATTTTTCTTCCCAAAGAAAAAAATGAAGACACAATTATTAAGTTCCTAGCTGTTTCCAGTTGGCAGATAAAAAAAACCCCTGAAACTATGAAGAAGAATAAAAAAGGGTGCCTTTCTCTTTAATTGTTCCTCCATCTGCAAAGAACTTTATTCTACAAGTCCCATTCAGCTATAAGTTGTATTGTTTCCGTGTCTCTGTCCTATACTATTCTCACTCTGCCAATTACTTTCCTCACTCCAGTAAGCTGGCATTAAATCATTAAAAGGTGCTTTTAGATTGGGCTTGTACTGACTGTACCTGCTGTTTTCAATTACAGTAAAGTAAATACAGTTTAAAGCCTTTCCTGCTTGTGTCTCACATGGGTGCATTGTGTACAGTAGTTCAAATATCTGGAGGGTGTCTGCTTAAAAGAAGGATGCCTCTAGATACAGGTAGTCCTTGGCTTATGACCACAATTGAACTCCAAATTTATGTTGCTAAGTGAGACAATTAAGAAGTGAATTTTGTGCCATTTTATTTCCTTACTTGCCACAGTTGGTAAGTGAATCACTGCAGCTGTTAAGTAAGTAACAGTTGTTAAGTGAATCTGGCTTCCCTACTGACTTTGCTTATCAGAAATTTGAAAAAGGTAGTCACGTCATCCCAAGACAATGCCACCATCATAAATACAAGTCAGTTGCTTGGTGTCTAAAGTTTTCATCACATGTCCATGGGGATGCTGCAACAATTGTAAGTGTGAAAGACAATCATAAATTACTTTTTCAGTGATGTTGAACTGTTATAAGTCAAAGACTACCTGTATATGTTAAACACACCACCTGTGAAATTTTCTAAATCCTGACATTTTCTAGCTGGAGTAAATTACAAAAGACATGTGCAGTCTTCTTCTCTTTGCATGGATTTTGTAAATGTGCCCTGAACCATCTGTGCATTACTTACCAGTAATATCACAATTGAACAATTGTTTTGTCTCTGTTTTGCTTAAAAAAGAACAAGAACCACAATTTAAATCTGTTTTGCTTCTCAGCAGCCGACATCTTAGGATTTTAAAAGCTAATCTTCAGGGTTATTACCGACTCTATTAATGGATACATTTGTGTAATCCTGTCATAATTTCTCTTTTATGGATTCTGTATGAACATTTACCACCAACTGCCATTTTCATTACTTTTTCAGTTATGACCAATTGTCTTTGTTATTACTGTTACTATTTTTACATCTCTTGAATAAATATTCCCCTTCCTTTTCCTTAGGCGTTTTCTGTGGTGCCTTTTTATGCTTCAGCAATGAATTTCCATTTTGGTGCCAATCTATTTCATTATCCTTGGCTTTAGGATTGCAATGAGCTTCTTATTCTTTTGTATCTCTGTGTTTAATTCTTTTTCTTTTGTTCTAATTCAAAAGGAGAGGTAGAGGGGTTTTTTATGTTTCCCTTGATTAATCAGTATTCCTTTTAACAAACTGGCTGCTACAACTGTTTGTGTTCAGTAATGTACCTCTGAATGAGTATAGGATTGTAGCTTGGAACTTTTGGTCCAATTTATGGGAATTGTTATTTATTAAATGTATGTATCACTTGACTCCCAATCATTCTGAGAATCTTCACTCTCATCTGTCTTTCAGAATAGGTAGGTGTATCTCACTTCATGAGGCTAAATTTAGCTTGAAACCAAAGAATGTAATCATGGCTCAATTCTTATTGTGTCTACTTTTATGTTAGTCAGCCATTGTTTTGCAACCATTTGGCAAATGGATGGCCAAATCAGTATAAACAACTCTTGCACTCAAAACTCAACCCTGCTCTATCTTCATTAGGCAGTTTTGGGCAGAGAACAGAGTCCTTGCCTGTTGCAATCTAAAGATAAAAATAGCAAAGACTGATCTCACTGTGATATTCTTTGAGCACAAAAACACTTGTCATGGATGTCCTTTCTCTGTCTTTGGGCAGGAGGAAATAAGAAGTAAGAGTTTAACATTTACATTTGTTATTGTTTGCATAACAACAGTGGGAGATACAAAAGGCCATGCTGGGGAGCTGGACTGATAAACCATATCTTTGCTAATCAGCTTTAGTAGAGAGAACTGAGGGTACAAGCAAAATGGTAATGACTTGTAAGCCCCAAAAAAATGTGGATGACGTTGACAATGGGAAAGAATCTTGCAGGCCTGCCTGTTTCTACCTTTTTCTTTAATGGGGCACCTAGAGAAGCAATGTAGAATAATGTTTAGTGATAGATTATACCTAAGAAGACAGCCATACACTCTCAACTGCACCTAACAGAAGCCATTCCCTGCTGTGATATATAACAGTGGTTCTCGGCCAGAGGGCCATGCCATGTTTCTAGGGAGCCACAATATATACCATCTGTGATACTGTTTAAATCAAGAATCCCCAAACTCTTGAGCTCACTGACTTCTTTATGAAGTTTCACGTTGTTCATCAATTCCCAAACATTTATTATAGGAAAATAATTTTAAAATAGTATTTTAATTAACAGTACTATTGGTATAATAACAATACTATTGTTATAAGATGACAATCCTGAAGCAACTGACGTGTCACTTCTACATCACTGGCATTGACAAAATTAATTTTATTAATTAATTTTTAATTAATTTTATTTATTAATTTTTAATTAATTTTATTTATTAAATTAATTGTCACTTCTACACCACTGGTATTGACATTGCAAAAGGCAGGTTTAGTTTGAAGACCTTACATCTTGAATGATACCTTTAGCACCGTTAAACAACAACTTCTGCCTATCCCAGGTCTTTGGGAAGGACTTGATAGATGAATAAAATGACAAAGCCAATATAAACTTCTGACTGACTGTTCATAACGAAAGAATTATGGATAGTTGAACTGTCTCTTGGGGGGGGGGGGCAATATTGACCACTTTGGGGGAGCCTTGTTTGATTGCTGTGTAGTGATGGAGAGAATCATCAGAAGGGGAGTCACAGAAGTAAAAGATTCAGAAAAAGGCCATGAGCAAAAAATGGTGGAGAGCTTGTGTTTAGATATCATCTTCCAGTAACAACTGATACTTTTTGGGTAAGCATGACATAAATAAGGATAGGTTTTATATCACTTCGGCATTAGATATATGTGATGCTGTGAAGATGCTATTTTTCTAAGAATCTTCGCAATAATAAACCTATATTCTGTACAAAGTATTCTTACATAAAAGTATACTGTACTTTTATTTATTCAATAGGTGTAGCTGCCCATCTTAAACTCTAGACAGTGAACAATCATATAAACAATGAAAACACAATACAGGAAAAAGCTAAATTCAAATAACAAGCAAGAGATATTGTAATCTGTTTGTATGAAGCATAATCAGAAACTGGGCCCTTCTTAGACTCAGGACCCCAGACCTGGATACATAGCCAGGACTTCAAGACCTTCTGAAAGGCCAACAGGGTCGGGGTTATCTTAATTGCAGGAGAATAGGTGCTATGGTGGAAAAGGTACACAACTGTTTGCCCACCAGGTGCTATTCCTTGGTTGACAGGAGCTGGAGTACGCCCATCCTGCCAGATCAGATTGGACCAAATACAAAAGCTTGGAAAAAACCATATTTTAGGTAACCTGCTCCCCAGCCATGGAGGGCTTTAAAATTGATAGCCATCACTTTGAATTGCCCTTGAAAAGACACTGGCAACCAAACCAAAGCAATAAAGTTATGTGTGCTGAATAGCCAATGTCATTTACAACTCCTGCAGCTGCATTCTGTTCTAGTTTAAAGTTGACTCCCAATTTCCCCATTGTCATACAAGTGGTCATGCCTGTGCATGTGCACACACACATGCATTCTCCATACCAGAGAAACAACAAAAAAGGGAAAAAAATCAAGAAGCCGTTGGCGTGAGGGGAAGTTGTACCTGCACTGAGAGGAGAAGGAAATAAAAAAGAGAGGGGGGGGAGGGACTGAATAAGAAGAGGTTAAAGGAAATGTATACAGACCATAAATGAATGGGGAAGAAGAAGAGAGAGAGAGAGAAGCTCTATTCTACAAGTAAGAGGTTACTTCCAAGGAAGGGATCAGTCAGGATAATATATTAAAGGCACTAACCAATATGCAACTCTCTTAAGCAACCCTGCTTGCAATTGTTGACACTTTAATCCTTTTGTTTGTTATTTGCTCAGCAAATACTAGATCTCTGTGATAGACTAGATTCTCAGGAAGGAGGGAATAGTACATTCTGAGAAGTGAATGAGACAAGAGCCAAAACAATCCAGATCTGGATCTGGGGGAAGGGATTTAGGATAGCCACTCTCTAGAATCTCCCAAAATATATCCTTTGGGTTGTAGTAGTATATGTTTACTCCAGCAAGATTCTGTCTATGTGGTATGAGTAAATAAGGAACTGAACTTTGGCTGAATTGTTTTACATCATTCTTGGGCTAAACCTGACATTCTCCTCCCAGGCAAAACCTGAGGAAAAACCCTTATTTTTTCAGGCAAATAAGATAACCTCTTGGAACTCTATATTTATGTCAATAGATTCTATCGATAGTAAGGTTCAAGAGTGAGCTGGAAGTGTAACTAAAACAAAACCATTATATTTTTGTTGTAAGATCTGCAACATGAATATGGCAAAAGACTGATGTTTAAACTGCTGTCTAATTTAATTTAATAAAGTTTTTGTTTTGTTCTTATGTTTATAGATTCTACTTCTTGAGCAGTCTAAGTTGGAAACTTAGAAATATACTTGATCATGAATGTTCTCATTCATTTCCCCCTTTTTCTTCATTATTTCTTTTCCTTCACCTTCTCTTTTTCCTTTTTTTATGATTTATTGCCAGATGCTCAAACTGTATTTGGCATTTTTATCCACCTATTGAATCCTTTCCATATTGATGTTGACATTTGATGGCATTAAAGGTATTGTTACAGGATATAAGCTGTTCTGAGGAAAGCTACCTTTTGCAATTGTCTGATGGTGATTTTTTTTCAGTGCCTTGTTACTATTGGTAACAACACATTGTGCTTTTTTGCCACAATTGTTCTACTTCTATTTGCAAGTCCTTGAATTTTGTGACAACGCTCCCCCCCCCCATTTCTCTTCTGCTATCTCCAGGTATTGTCATGTCCATGATCCACACATTTTGTCTTTCTTATTCATAATTGTTAAGTCTGTGGTGTAATATGGCTACTCTAAAGTCCCAGAGCACTTTAACTTCTTCATTTTCTATGACTTTCTCTATTTTATGGTTCTACCATTTCCCACTTGCAGGTAAATGGTATTTCCTGCAGATCTTCCAGTACACAATTGTTGCTACTTTGTCATGCTGTTGTTTGTAATCAGTCTGTGTGATCCTGCAGCAGCTAACCAGGAAGTCCACTATTTCTTCAACTTCTTTCAAAGATGGCGCTTTCTCTCTGTTATTGTCTTCTTAATTCCGGCTTTGTATCCATTCATTCTTAAACCTTGAACTTATGCAACCAGAATTAGCCTGTCTATCTCTTCAACTTTCCTGCTCTTAGCCATTGCCAGGTCTTGTTATTATCTGCTGCTATTTTTTTAATGTACTGGACATGTAATACTTTGTCTTCCCATGTCTCTTTTCTATTCTTCATTCAGTCTTTCTTGTAGGAAAGTTTGGCCTCTCTAGTACTCAATAAGCCTTCCTGGTATACTAGCTTAAGTGCATCTTCTTCACTGTCCTTCAAATACTGTACCAATGCCCTTTTTTGTCTGATATACTTGCAACATTCCATGCCTACCTATTTTCCTTGGTAAATAGAGTCTGTCAGCATCACTGTGAGAATGAAGAGCATGATTTATTGTCATTATTTTTCTGTTTTTCCTATCGAGGAATTTTAGTTTTGCTTGAGTCCAAGCCATATCACAGCTGTGTATCTAATGACCAGAATTGCCCAAGTGTTAATTGTCTTGATGGTAAAGGACTCTGAGTTTGGACTTTTAAGATCCTCTTCACTCTCGATGTATTTATTTCTGACTATTTCTTGACTTCAGTGTGTTTACTGTTGTCAGCTTGAAGGATACCCAGGTATTTGTCATAATTGTCTTCATATTTTTTATTTTATTTCCATAGGGCATCTTCCTTCAGTTTTTACTACTTCCCTCTGCTCAGTGGAGAACATGGCACATTTGTTCAATCCAAACTCCATTACAACATCTTGACTGTTATATATGGACAGCATTAAGTAGTGATTCTATTTCAGGTGGTGTTTTTCAGTACAGCTTCAGATCATCCGTGTAAAGGAAGTGAGATAACCTGGCAGATGTTTTTCATATTTGATAGACATGGCCTGAGTTATTCAGTACTGTTGATAAAGGAATCATTGCAATGACAAGCAGTAGTGGGGATAGTGAATCTCCTTGAAAGATCCCCGTCTTAATATTAACCCCTCTCAATTTATCATCATTGACCAGCACCCGAGTCTTCCATTGTACTATCAGTCTTTGCACAAAGCTTCTGATATTTCAACTAACTCCAGTTGTTTCTAGGCCAGGGGTGGGCAAACTTGGCCATTTTGTGACTTGTGGACTTCAACTCCCAGAATCCCTCAGCCAGCTTT
>JAEANM010005474.1:7337-19580 GCA_017656035.1 Myanophis thanlyinensis
CCCCCCCGCAAGCGTGGCGCACAAGCCCGACGCCAAATGCAGCGGCCCCTGCGACGCGCGTTGTTCTCCCCCCCCCCCCCCACTTCTCCTACCTTGCTCTGCACGCAAGCTTCGGCTTCTCCCTCGCTTGGAGGACTGGAAAGTGGAACGTACCTCCACGGGGTGGAGATTAAGGGCCCAAAGGTTTAGTTTGTAAAGCAAGCCTCGGTTTGTTTCAGGAAATGAGGCTGTGCCCAACAAGTCAATCTACCGTAATTCAGTGTTTCTCAACCTGGGCGACTTTAAGATGTTTGGACTTCAACTCTCAGAATTCCCCAACCAGCTGGCGGGGGAATTCTGGGAGTTGAAGTCCAAACATCTTAAAGTCGCCCAGGTTGAGAAACACTGATCTACTGATCAGTGAAACACTGATCTAATTGCAAGGTGGTGGTGGCTGGGAGGACAGATGCCAAGCCAGCTGCTCTTAGAGAGAAGGAAGCTGGGAAGCTCTCTAAGTTAAGGGGAATCTGCATTTGTCCTTTGCAGTGGTTCACTGCCTTGGTGTAACCTTCTGGGATCTCTGCTGGGAGGCTGAGATCTAACTGAACCCTCCCTTCTGTCCCCCACTTTCTGTTCCTCTTTACCAGGGGTGTCAAACTCAAGGCTCGGTGCCCCCCGGGCCCCCATGAGCTGTTTAGGTCTGGCCCACAGAGCAGCACTGGAAGGAGCTCTGGAGGGCTGCAGGCTGAGCTCCATTTTTGCTGGCAGAGAGTTGCTTGTGAGTGACCTGGCCGTGCCCACCACGCCTCCCCGCAGGTCACACACAACCCTGATGCGGCCCTCAGTGGAATCGAGTTTGACACCCTTGCTCTTTATACCCTCTACTGAGAGTCATTTCTTTGAAGCTACATTATAGCTGTGAAAATGCTTTCTAGCTAAACCCCAGATAATGCCTGTGCCTGTTCAGACATGGGGTTCCTGTGAAGGGAGCCAAGGGTGCAGTTGAACAGTGATTTCAAAGCAACTATTCTCAAGTATAGGAAGTACACAGTGGCTCCTTTGGTTTATTTATTGATTCAGGATTGAAATGCGGCACATAGTTCAAAACGATTCTTAAAATGGAGAAAGTGGAAATGAGGTTTTATTGAAATGAATGAAATGAGCTTTGTCTCTGAAACTACTATGCTTTTACCAGGATAGACTCAGTTTAATCAGTCAGATTGTATTCTAAATGAAAATGATTTCTGATCCATTAAATCTTGGTGTTGTGTGAAATCCTACTCGGGTATGTAGCTAACAGTAAAGGGCAAGATGCCATGTGATTTGAAAGTTGAAACCCCATTTAAACCAGTATCTTCATTCTGGTTAAACTGTATCAAAAACGAAAAGGCAGAACACAGGAGTTTACATAAACCAGAATCACAACTGTGGTGAAAAGGAAAGGCAATGGCAAACCGCTCCCATGTCATCATGAAAATAATATGGATGTCTCTGTGAAATAGACAGGTACAGCTCAACTCAACCCAATCACCATACATAACCATATAGACTGGATTCATGCAACACATTAGGTTACATCATTACTGGCTAGCTTGTAGTCTTGTGAATGCAGTCTTTGTCATGTGGCACAGATATTTATGCAAGCTTTTTGGCATATCTGGACCAATGAAAATGCTATTTCCCTACAACTGTGGTTAGAACTGGATTTTTCAAAGTTGCTGCATACACACTTTAAAGTTATCCTCCATTAAACCTGGAAGATAACAGCACTTCTTCCTCATGGTTCCTTGTTCTTGTCAATCTGGAATTTAAAACCCTGGTAGATGGTTAATAGGAGGCAGCAATAAGCAGACCACTTAATTTAATAAAAGGATTAAAATATTGAGAATTTCAGATAGAAAATATTCCTCATTGAAGCTACTTCATAAGTGTTCATGGGGGAACAATAGCAGTGATGAAATAATGGCACATGTGTAATGTAACCATGTGAATGTCACCACTTGCACACTGGCATAAGACGTAGTAATACAAATATAATTGCACTGTTAATGTGACACCATCAAAAACTTCATCATGTTGATGTCATCATAGTTTCTTATGGACACTGACCTGGTGGGTGCCAATCTGGGATTTTCAGACTGTTCACATGAGACACTGAACTATCAATCAGAATAGAGATGGAAGGGACCTTGGAGGTCTTCTAGTCCACCTCCCTCCTCAAGCAGGAGACCCTATAGGAGTACCATAATTAAGTTAATAACAATGTACCTACCTATATAATTAAAGTTTAAAAAATTTGGCTGTCAAAAAAAATTTCAATCATTGTACTGTTGATATTTGGCTCTGTTGACTAATGAGTTTGCCAACCACTGGTCTATACCATTTCAGACAAGTGACTATCCAGTTTTTTCTTAAAAACCTCAAGTGATAAAACATTCTCAGCTAACCCTAACCTTAACTTTAAGCTGCAACTTGTAAAGGCAAACTGTTCCACTGATTAATTGTACTAACTAACTCTCCTTAGTTTTTTGCTTCTCTCCTTGATTAGTTTCCATCCATTTGTTTCTTGTCCCACCTACAGGTAAATAAGTTGACACCCCCCCCTCTCTTTGTGGCAATTTGTCAAATGCTGGAATACTGCTGTCATGTCCCCCCATCCTTCTTTTTTGTAGACTAGCCAAACCTAAATCCTGCAACCATTTTGCCTATGTTTTTAGTCTCCAGGCCTTTAATCAACCTAGTTGCTCTTCTTTGCAACTAAAAGCTAGCCCAAATGCATTTTCACAAACCCAGCCTACCATTAGTTTAGGGAGTGAGGTGACTCTTGATATTAGGCAAATTAATTAACCCAATTAATTAACCTATGGTTACTTTTGGTTAGCATACCATGAGAGCAGAACCACTGTAATTCTCTACCACTGTATTTAATTTTTCATTCTGCCCTTGTTAATATCCTAGATATAATAGTAAATTCTTATTTCCAGATTATTTTTTTATGCAACCAGAAAACAGCACTGTGCTAAAACAAGTTTGCAGAAGTGATTTACAAAACTACATTAAAAAAAGCTCTAGTGAGAGAACTTAGAAGAAAGGGACAAAGTATGATAATGGGCTAGCTGTGCAGGAGGAGATTATGATGTTAAACTATGGTGCAAAAAATCAAGAGTTTGGTAGCCTCTTTTGCTAGTAAAATGTTAATAAAGTAAAACAAAATGTTAATAAAGGACATGAAATGCAGCTCATAAAAACTTGTTTTAAATAATGTGTATTAGTTGGAAATGTGCTGTCAAACACATTAAGATTCTATGGGAAAGCTAACATGTTAAAGTTAAATATATACTGTATGTAGCATATCTGTACTAGCCATTATTTATGAGAATTACCAGGTAAAAATTCAAATCTTGTTTAGTCATCAGGTATTATCAGATTTTTAATGGCTTGCTTCCTCTTCCATCGTAGAAAAGTTCCTGTCTTGGTTTGATGAGCAGCAGTGAGAACTCTCCTTTTTCCCTTTCATCTTTTTTTTCTGTTTATGCCATTGATTTTTTAGATTGTAAGAGTGCTGTCAATCTTATTACTGCTATTATTGTAGTTGTTGTTTGTCACACAGTGACCCATAGGTTAGACTGGGTTTGGCATTTTTATCCACGTACTGAGTCCTTCCCAAGAGCCTGGGACAGACAAATCTGAGATAGGTATAGTCACAGAGTATACTAACTCGATTGTTATTGTTTTGTTATTATTATTTCAAATAAAGAACAGGATAAAACCTGTTGCAAACACTTTCAACAAAATGAATTCCATTAGATCCCGAAGCCTGGGATAACTTTCTGTTTAGGCTTAAACCTCAATATTTCACACAGTCACACAAGAAAAAAGCAAGAAGACAAAGAGAAAAGTGACTGATTTAATGAAGAGATATATATTATGAAAGAGCAAAACTTCCTGTCAAGGGTCCATATCTATTCTCCTGGGGGATTGCAGTGTGACAAAGCAAACTATGAAAAGCCCACTAGGTTATTTTCTCAGGATACTACTGTTTATGGCCTGAGGAAAAGGCAATGGTTTTGAAATGTTACCAGAAGAAGAAAGGAGAAAAAATGATCTCGAATGGAAAGTGAATAATCCTTTTCAGAGGTTACCATAGAGGAAAGATGGGCTCTTCTTCCTTTTTCACTCACTACAAGTGATAAAACATCACACCTCTCCAAAGGTGTTTTTTTTCCCTGATTGCAGATAAATTTGCATAGGCAGATTCTGTGAACTTGTATTCTTCAACAATTCAGTTACAAGAATGTTGCATGGATGTATGGTGTAGATAGAATGTATTTGAAGTTATTCTTATTGTGATCACACAAAAACACTGGCAAGCAAAAACTTCTTAGTGGGCAAAAAAGGAGCAGGAGCCAAAAGATTACTTTTCAATCAAAGACTGTGAGTTTGTTTGGCAAAGAACTTATGTGAGTGTTTGAAGCCATATATTTCTTATGTGCACACATTCCATGAAACAGAACCTGTAGCTGTTGCTTCCCTCTCTCTCCCTATCCCTCCCCAACAAAAAATACAGATATAAAGTAGCTGCATGCCAAGCTGAAATTTACCTGCAATCCAAAATCCATTCACTCCAGAGGAGCAGTCACCAACCAGTGGGCCATGGACCACTAGTGGTCTGTGAGAACATTTTGGTGGTCCGCAGAAAAATTATTTGCATTTTTTATTTTGCACTAAATTAGGGATCGGTCATTAGGCAGATCATATTAGTGGTCCACAAGATTTAAAATTATGAATTTAGTGGTCTCTGAGATCCAAAAGGTTGAGGACCCCTGCTCCAGAGCATTTGACCCAAAGTCAATATGACTAATTTCCCCAGTACTCTGGGTATGAGTAAGCTCCATAATTTTCAGTCTTCAAGTTGAGCACCTAGCCCAACTTGCAGGATAACTATGGCTGCCATTCCTATGCACCATCAGAAGGGGAATCCATTGATGTTCCATAAGCAGGGGTAGGGAACCTTGGTTCTTTCATGAGTCATGGACTTCAACGCCCCGAATTCTGGGAGTTGAAGTCCATGACTCATGAAAGAGCCAAGGTTCCCTACCCCTGTTCCATAGGAACAGCCTTCCTTAACCTGGCTCTTCCAATCACTAACCTTCAATTCCCAAATTGTAATGCCCAGTAATGGGCATTGCTGAGAATGCTGGGAATTAAAGTTCTCTTGTCTAGAGAGTATCAATATTGTTTTTTGCAGTTAAGGATTTTAACTGACCTCCAGTATATTTTGATTTATCATCCTGCTTAATTTTGCATTCATCTAGGATAAACCTCCTCAAGCAGTTTTAAATGTTCTCCTTCGACATTTTTCAAATAGCAGGCAATAAATAATGCTGTTCATTTCTAGTGTACCCTTATCTACCCACCAAAGTATGTATTCAGATACTTTCCTATTGAAACACCCAGTTATTTTAAATTTAATAGGTACTACAGCAGGCTTTCTCTGTATGGTTAATCTAAGGTGGTTTGTGAACTATGTCTCTCTAGTTAATCTATGATACAGGCTGCTGAGTAACCAGTTTGTTAAATAAATAATGGAAATTCAGCTTCTTTTTGCTTTTCCAAGTGGAGGGCTCAACTCTATAAATATTATTCAAGTCCTACATAACACGAAGAAATGAAAAACAATAGGATTTACTTCTAAGCAATCAGATCTTGGACTGTACTGCAGTCGAATTATCGTTCATGTGGAATTAAGAGTGTCTGATATTCAGCATTAAATAATCCCCCTACCCTTTATCCTAATTCGGAGCAATGTTCTGAAAGCTGAAATACAGTACGGAATCTTTGCTGCCCATGCTGGTGTTGAAACCTAAGGCAACAAAATTTCACAGGAAAAATCAAAGTTACCCACTCAGGATAAGAGACTCTGAACTTTTGGTTGTTCCCCCAGATCTTTCCTCAAGCCTTCCTACGTTCCTGGACCCGGGATCCGTGTGGATTGGCATTCCGTTGGTCAGCTAGGAAGAAAAGCCACCCATGATTGATTTCATTGGGGTTACTCAAGAGCAAGACGACCCACGTGCCCTCTTCGTTCGGGAAGACGAGCTTGAAGACCTTCAGAAGAGCGACTGGATGCACCTCTTCCAACCCAACGGTTTCAAACGTTGTGCCTCCCCTCCCCCCCAAAAAGGTAACTTGGAAACTAGCAGGGAGATGGGGAGGACGGAGAGCATTCCCTATAACAAAAGCCATCACAGCCTGCCTACTATTCCATTACCTTAAGTTTAATTCAATTTATATCAGCTCAATCAAATATAGGTTTCGTCCAGTTCTATGTCTTTTCCGGTGCGACCTGTCCCACTCAACTCGGAGTCGCCTTAATAGTTTCGAAAATAGTTTCGAAAAAGTTGCCGTCTCGACTCATCTCTTCTTCTCCAACTTGGGGCGCTCAAGATGTTTGGACTACGACCTGCCAGGATACATTTCCCAGAGTATCGACGGCACCGGGTTGGCCACAGAGCCCTGGGCAGGCCGGCAGCAACGAACGACCTCAGAGTCCCCTCTCATTCAGGAGCCCGGGATCAGAAGCGAAACCCTCTTTCTTGCGCTCTCAGAAGTCCCATCCCTCAAACTGGGGCGTTCCGTTCTTGGTTTCCAAGAGATCGGCGACGGCGCCCCGATGACTGATATTCAGCCAGAGAGGAACTTGAATTTTTTCGCTTTCCGTTCTTCCCATCGTACAAATCGGTGCTTAGATCTCGCGTTCGCCTTAGTTGTCGGGTTCAATCGAGAAGTTTGACACTTACCGTACTTAAGTATATTCTCGGAACTTGAAGTGCTCGAGAACTCCTTCGAAGGTGACTCTCCTGGGTTGAAGAAATATTCAGAGCAACGCTGGGTTGGTTATATTTACTTATAATCCCAACCCACACTCATATGAGCCAACAAGTCCAACTTCGGGACGAAAACAGGGAAAAAAAGTGAAAGTTGAACTGGTTGAGCTGATTCTATTTTTAGAAAATGGTTCCTCACCAGTGCAGCCCTTGTTCAGGTTTGCTCCCAAAAGCAGAGTTGCACCCTCAGCTAGACGATAGAGAGATGCTAGGTACTAGCTAGCTAAAGACAGAGAGATAGGTAGATCGATCGATCGATTGATCGATCATAGATAGATAGATAGAATCAGAAACATGAAATAGTGGACAGTGACAATTTTGATTCACCTTACGCCCTTGCATAAGTCCACTGGTTCAATACATTTCCTTTTAAATAACTACTACTAGCAACTTTACAATACAAACAGGTCTCTAACCTTGGCCCCACTGAACTGAATAGAAAGAACATCTGAGTTTGAGGCTTTAATCAATTTGCATTGGGCTGAATTGAAATTATCTCTTTGCCCCATATATCTATTTTAAAACACTTTGGTCACATCAGTAAATAAATACTGATCATCATGGTAAATCGTAAGTGTGAGATACTAGTTATTGCCTGTTTCTTTTCAGATTTTGTTACAAATCGTTTCTATGTTTTAAATTATTTTTCTGATATTTATAATTTCAGAACTGTTTAAATTCCTGAGTGGTCCTTTGGCATTTATTAGGTTTTTAAAGTTTTAAAGCCATTCTAGTATATTTCCAACATCATAAATCATGGGAAACAAATGTATTTCCAAATAAATGTTCATTGGACTTTTCAGGAAAGTTCCTGGCTGATCCCACCTATCAATCACAGCCTCCTACATCTCTTTTCTAGAATATAAACCTTTCGCTCTTCAGCAATGCTTAAACAAGCAACATCCCTCAAACTCCAGCAGTGCCTGTGTTGAACCTTATAAATCTGATTTCACGCCTATTTCCCAGTTCATAGGACTGCCTTGCCTTTGTGGAGGGATGCAGACAGCACCATGCCGGAAGATCCTCTACTAAAGTGCCATCCATTTGAATGGGATTTACTTCCAGGAAGGTAACTGTGTCTGTAGTAAATCTCCAGGGGCTTTCACAAGATGGTCATGAGCATCAGTTGAATCTCGTGGTATGGGAATCAAAGTCACACCCTTCCCCCCCCAGACTGCCATTCTTTGGGGGAGGGGAGAGCTGGATTATACCAAATCAGCAAACCTCCAGCCCCAGACCAAAGAGCAGCTTGTGACACTCCTTTTTACATGCATCCTTCACACACTTCTTGGCTTCCACCCATCGTACATGTGCATGCCCAGATATAAGGCTGCACAGCAGATTGACCCCCACACACACACACAACTAAGAAAGGAAGGAACAACCCCAAAAGCCAGGCCCGGGACTCAATTAGCCACTCCGGCAAAAAAGACCAGCTCAAGGAAGAAAGCGTGTACACAACTCACTGACCCTGCGCAACGCCACTTTCGGAGAAAATAAAATTTTTATTTGCAGAAATATGAGTGCCCACCCTGAAGGGGAGACCTCTCCTCCTGCTCAGCCAGGATAAGGCAATCTGGAGAGCCCTCCTGAGGCTATCCATAAGGACCCCCTGCTCGGATGCTCCTGCCTCCAGATAAGCTGCTGCTCCTCCTTCCATCTGGATCTCCACCTTGCCCAGGAACAAGAAGAGCTGCTTCCCAGGGCCACGATTCCCAGACACACCTGGACGTGTCTTGGCTAGGCCCGAGCGGGAGTGGCAGCCCAAGTTTGATAGTGCCTCAGCTCCGGAGAGAACCGCGGGGATGCCCGGGGGGCAGAAGAGCATCCGGGCTTCTCCAAGAGGCGCACCTCAAAATGGCACTGGCACAAAGGACTCAGCCACCCACATTACTCTCTAGCTGTTTGTGGGGTGGGAAACTCTGCTCCTGCCTGTCAAACGGCATCTCTGGGCTGCACGATTGTCAAGGCAAGAGAGACAGAGAGGAGACAACAGCCCGGAAAGTCAGCAGAAAGTGTCCGCTAGTCCTCAAAACAGAAAGTGATGATCCGGTTGTTGAGGAACTGACACAACGCGACAAACGTCACGTTCCCTCATTGAGGAAGCTCCAGGAAGGCCACTCGGCTGCTGCTTTCTGTGGCTGTCGCCCACGTCCGAGGAGATGCAAGCGGTGATTAGGATCCCCTCAGATCTATGCCTTGAACCCCGGGCCTTCCCTCTCTAACAAAATGAAATTCAACGTAGAGAAGAGTGAAAGTCTTACATTTAGGCAAGAAAAACCAAAAGTACACACGCAGACTGGGTGAAACTAGGCTTAATCACAGGAACTGTGAAAGGGATCTTAGTGGACAACCAGCTAAACATGAGCCAGCAGTGTGCAGCGGCAGCCAAAAAGTCCAATGCAATCCTAAATTGCATTAATAGAGAGATACAATCAAGATCAAGGGAGGTACTAATCCCACTCTACAAAGCCTTAACCTAGAAACCTGCATCCAATTTTGGTCACCACACTATAAAAAAAGATGTTGAGACTCTAGAAAAGAGTGCAGAGAAGAGAAACCAGGATGATTTTAGAGGACTGGAGGCTAAAACATACGACAAACGGTTGCAGGAAGTGGGCCTGGCTGGTCAAAGGAAGAGAAGGACCAGGGGAGACAGGAGAGCATCTTCCAATATTTGAGGGGCTGCCCCAGAGAGGAGGGGGTCAAGCTATTTTCCAAGGCACCTAAAAAAGGCCAAACAAGGAATAATGGATGGAAAGTGATCAAGGAAGAGATTCATGCTAGAAATAAGAAGGAATTTTCTGACAGTGAGCACAATCAACCCATGGAACAGAAGTTGCCTTCGGAAAAGTGTAAATTCTCCTAAATTCCAATTGTAAATTGTAACTTAACTTTAAGACCACGAGCAGTTACCCAAAGCATTTCACTACTTATTGTACTGTGTATGTGATAAATAAAAATCTGCATCTGAAATTGTGGGAGCTTCATCAGTGGAGGCTTTCAAGAAGCGACTGGACTGCCGTTTGTCGGAAATGGCGTAAGGTCTCCTGCTTTGGGGTGGGGTGGGGGTTGGAATCGATGACCTACAAGGTCCCTTCCAACTCTCTTCATCTGTAAGACATCTAAGGCCCCACAAATTGGACATCTGAGAAAACCTTTGGCAGGCGGGATCTCTGGAATTCCTGTTCCACGTACCGTAGCATTTCCTTAACCCGAAATGGCAAAATCCCTACCAGGGATCAGCTGGGATTCAGATCCATCTGAAAGTCAGCGGAACAGACCCCGGAACCAACAACTCGGTGGCTGCCCAAGGATAAGGCCGCACAACTGACCGACCCCACAACTAGCAATGGAAGTGTCTTCACGGGCATCTATCGCCCTTCTGTGAAAGGCACTGGTTCACCTTGGCTGACAAACTGCATTCTGGCCACCTTATTGAGGCTATCAGGAAAGCTAGCCACAGCAGAGTTCGCTCACCTGCTCTAGGAAGCCGGCTTGTATAAAATCTCTTTTTGATGGGGCAAAATGAAAAACGCAATGCCCAGATTCATCTATTATGGGACAAGCATGGCATGGTCACAAGTTTTTTCACACTTGTGACAGTTTGCAGCATCCCCACATCAATAGCTGTTATATACCGCTTTCACAGTGCTTTGCGGCCCTCTCTAAGCAGTTTACAGAATCAGTGTCTAGTGTCTGGCTCCTCATTTTACCGACCTCGGAAGGATGGAAGGCTGAGTCAACCGCGAGGCAGTGAGGATTGAACTGCTGGCAGTTGGCAGTGTTAGCCTGCAATGCTGCTTTCTAACCATTGCGCCACCACGGCTCTTGTAGCAAGAACACTAAGACTTATATACCGCTTCAAAGTGCTTTTACAGCCTTCTCTAAAGCAGTTTACAGAGTCATCGTATTTGCCCCCAACAATTTGGGTCCTCGTTTTACCGACCTCGGAAGGTCGGAAGGCTGAGTCAACCTTGAGCCTGGTGAGATTCGAACTGCTAAATTGCAGGCATCCGGCAGCCAGCAGAAGTAGCCTGCAGGACTGTACACTAACCACTGCACCACCGCACGGTGGTGGACATGGACAACACATGCTTGAGACACTGGTTCATATTTATGACGGTTGCAAGTTTCCCGGGATCATGTGATCGTATTTTGAGATTCTTCCAGCAAACGAAGTCAAGGGGGATTCACTTAACAACCGCGTTGTGTTACTAATTTCACAACCGCAGCGATTCCCTTTAACAAATGTGGCAGGAGCAGTCGTTACAACGGGGGGGCCAAACTCACTTCACAAATCTCTCCCATAATTAGCAACGTACATTTCTGGGCTCAACTGTTTGCCGTTAAGTCGAGGACTACTTGTACTGTACTCTCAAGAGGAGGCGACGCAGCAAAAATGCAACCCTCTCGGAGAACTTTTTCGGTTGGTCTTTATGCATGACGCAACGCCAAAGCACTCAAAATACTTCTTGCAGGGCCAGTCCTGGGACCGGATCACGCAACGAGGAATTTCAGTGTGAAGAAAAGTCAAACCAGCCGAGCAGGTGATGCTTTCCCGAGCCTTTTAATTTTAATGCTCTGTATAAAAACGACGTTATACGTTCCCTGGGTTTTCCATGCACAGAGTGGCATTTATGGACCCCTTTGTTTTTCTGAATGAGGGAGGGGAAACCTCACGGGTGGATCCACCAAGTAGAAGGGAAGTTTTCGTGGCTTAAGCAAGCAAGGTCCTGCCACAGCCGGCCCGGCAGAAGCCACAAAAAAAAAAGCCAAAGGGGAGAAGCCGGGAAAACGACAAACCGAGAAAGGGGGACGAAATCAGCACTGTTGCAAAGAAGGATGCGGATGTAAGAGAAAGCAATTACAGCAATTAGGGGGAGCCTTAGTGATTAAGGCCTGACCAGGCTGGAGAGCTGGGAGCCGTGAGTTCGAGTCCTGCCTGTGCGCCTCTTCTCCCCTTTCCTTCAGGCCCGACCCACCTCACAGGGTTGTTACCATAGTAGTGATGGGGAAAAGAAGGAGGTGGAGGAGGAAGCTGTGTGTTGGATAAGTTGGCTACCTTATTTGGGGAAAAAATTGTTAGAAAGGAAGGATAAAGATGAGGATGAGGATGCTGCTAATAATACCGCTAATAATAAACAACCTCCCGGTGATATTTTGCTGGCTTTTTAAATAGGTAATATTTAAGGGTAATAATATTTGAAAAGATACTTGGTCGATACCTAGGATGCTGGCAGCAACCTGTATCAACCATTAGTCAATTATATTTGTGATACATTTTTAAATGTTCCGTTGACTGAGTTTCATGTTTAATGAATAAAGTAAATAATAGTAATAGTAATAGTAATAGTAGTAGTAATAATAATAATAA
>JAEANM010005475.1:0-19580 GCA_017656035.1 Myanophis thanlyinensis
ATAATTCAGCTATAGAATGCAAAATATCCAACAGTTACCACCACAAGTTATTTATATAGGCCAATTTTCCATAACTAATTGTCACTAATATGACACAGAGGAGCCCTGTCAGCCCTGGCTAGTATGCCAAACACTACTTCAGTTGATTGTAAAAACTCTGTAATAGTGATTTTTTTTAAGGAACATGTGTTTATAACATTACAATAGTTTCCCAAACTACCATAGCATAAGCACAGCATTATATTCTTATGATAAGTTATATAGAATGTCCTTTTCATAAAACAATATACAAGTTTTAAAAAACCATTAGAAATTTATAACCATTCCACATTTATTTTGTCCTTAATTTATATGACTTCCTAACTTTGTTTCCCATGTTACATATGTGATATACATCATGCCCTATATTTTCTCTTTTTACATGAAGAATATATGTGCAATTATCTGTGCACACTTTTTCTGCCATTTTGTCTTTTTTTTTAATTCCTGCCATGAAGATGTTATCTATCAATGTCTACCAATAATTCCTACTTCAGTATCTTTGAACCAAAGCAGAATGTAAAAATATTAGAGATATTATAGCTTAAAATTTAATAATGACAAACTCTCATGGAGGAATGACCTTGTGGACTTATTCAATTTTACTGAAATAATGTTGAATTTATCAGACTTTGCCATGTGCCCATTCCATCAAAATGAACAGAAATCGAGACGTTCTTAATATTATGCTTGATTGGGTGACACAATTGCTGAGCTTATGACTTGGAAATGGGAAAGTGGTGATTCATAGTATACTGAAGTGGAGAAATAGACACACAAGTGATTCCAGCAATTGGTATCAAATGAAACTGTGATGAATCCTAAAAATTCCATAGGTTTTCTCATTAGTCTATTATGGATAATAAACTTTAAAACCTATTTCACTTTATGCAGTAGAATGGAAATGAAGAGTGATGGGGGGGGAAAGCTTAACACAAAAGTGATTTTTTTCATGCTACCAATGGAACTGGAAGTTATGTATGCCTTACTAAGGATTTTTGAAGAAAAAAAAAAGAGTTTTGCAAACCTGGGCAACATTTGAAAAGCACTAAAAGTAGCTCTTCAATGGAATGAAATTCTCCAGGGAATATAAGTAAAAATATGCTCACTTGCTTTTTTGGTTAACTGTATGAGCCACAGAATATGGTCTTTTATTCATACAGTTTCCCAGAGATAGAGCAGCATAATGAAAAGGCTCAGTTTAACTTTCTGCTTATATTAATCCCTTCTTGCTCATTTAAACATTTCTCTGTCAGTTGGCACATCAATTTAGTTGCCTCCACTTTCCTGAACAGCTTGACTGGGATCTAAATTGACTCTCCTGTGGAGATGGAAACCCTTGTCAGCTGAAAGTAAAGGAGACAGGTGATTTAATTCTGAAGGTGAAAATTGAAAGTGAAAAATCTTTGCTAATACTAAATATGAAGAAAACAACAGTAAATTTAATCTGTAAAGAAACATAGTAATTTTATTTTATTTTAGGGGGTTCAAGAATATAGATAGAAAGCATGCTAAAGATGTAGATATTAATTTTCTGGAGTAATGAAATAAGGAATTTAGACAAGAATATGAAAGACAGAGACAGTTAAATTGCAATAAAATGTTAGTTACAGCAATGGTCTTTCCAGTTGAAAGATGAAATCTGGATACTTCAGAAAGAACGGGTGAAAGAAAATGGAAACCTAAGCGCTGTATGAACCTCAGGAGGACCAAGTCAACCAGCCTTGAACCAATAAAAACTGACCGCTCACTTGATATGATAATTAGATAGCAGAAAGTTACAAAATATCATGACTGGAAGACTGAGAGAAGAATAACAGAAGTCAACAGATAACATAAATGAACAGAATCAAAGAGATTACTGGAATGATCTTGGGACAACTATGAGTTAATCTGAAAGATCATTATGATGAGCATTTTTCCATGCAATCATCAGGCATTGAGTCTGTTAATAGCACACTAATAGATGTGGACATATTTTGCTTATGGCTGCTGCAGTAGTTAGGTTTTTTGGCATATAACTAATTTACTGTTAATCTTAAATTCCTTCATTCATAAGAATTCTTTATGTATTATTTCCATTTAGTTATGAATTACTCTTCTGAGAAACAGTAAATCTCAGAGTCAGACATTATTAAGTACACTTTAAACAGAAAGTGTTAAACAATTTTTAAATAAGAATGGTGCAAACTATTGGACCTATAAAATGATTCTGTTTTTAATCAGTTATACTGTATTGTTTAGTCTGGTATTTTCTCATTGATGCATAAACAGAAACTGTTTAAAACTTGTGCCAAAAAACCTAACTACTGCAGCAGCCATAAGCAAAATATGCCCACATCTATTAGTGTGCTATTAACAGTTAATTCGTATTCATTCAAAATCAATACATAAAATACTATTCAATTTACAACCTTTCTTGGAGAATTGAAAACTTTACAAAGAAATGTCAAAAATGTATGTGTATCTGACACTTTTATCACTTCAATGCAATAAAAGAAGAAAGGTGGGAGTATATACCTTTTAATAATGCAAATACAGGACATAGACATCTTACACAGTAAAAGTGAAGTGCTGTTCAAAATACTCCCACACCAAATATTTCTATAAAATGTCATTGATTTTCTAGTTCAGCACAAAATCCTTCTTCTTAATGAAATGCCACATTAGTGTGTCTCCGAACTTTTAAATGCAAATAACTGTGTGAAAGAGATAGGTGAACTTTCCATGTAGGCATAAGAGACCAGAGATGTCTTTCAATATTGGTGCTGCTGCCAATTAGTGATAATCAGAAAGTTTATGATCTGTTTTTTGGTGGAGTCTCCTTTCTATTGATCACAACTTTGCCCTATCTAGAACACAGGAAAATGTTCTCTTTATATGACTGAAATATTTTATGTTCTTTGTCTCTCTTTTTTTCTTTGGACTAAGATGGACTTGAAATGTATTTGGAAATAATAATAATAATAATAATAATAATGCAGATTTTTCATTATTGTGACAGGTAGTTTTACCCAAGATTTGTGGTCATTGTAAGAACCATGTGAGTATGCTAAAGAGAAAAGAGTTAAGTGATACAAGAAAGAGCTAAAATTAAAAAGACCGAGAAAGAGATAAAGATAATATACCACATGGCATTGCGCAGCTGGAGCATCAGACATTTGTTGCATATTTTCTGGTGGCATCTTTGAAGGGTCTGGAGAAAATCTAGATGGATGATGTTGGCATTCAGGTGCTGCTTTACAATCAGGGATGGGGGCTATCTGAATGGAGAGAGATGCTTTGTGTATCTCAGGCACGGGGTTACAGGCAGGTGAGGCAGACCTCCATGGAGTTGCTGAGGCACCACCAGGCTCAGGCATTTGCTGTGTATGAGAAGGAACACTACTAGATGCATTCTGTGCCTGAGTTAATTTCAGGGTAGAAACTTTACGTTTCTGAGGCTGTTTGTGGCCTTGATGAACAATAGTTCTAATGCCAGCTATTGTTTTTGTGCTAGAGACCGAGGCCAGTGGTTTTGTGCTTTTTTGTGTGCAAGACATTCTTGTGTTAGACTTTTTAGAATAAATTGTCCTCTGAAGAAACTCCTTGTTAGTAGAGTAGTTCCCATCAGGATATGGTTTAATTTGTTTGGTTGTTACGGAACAGGAGTTACTTCCACTCTTCTTCAGATTAGATATTCCAGATCTACCAAAACTTTTTTTCCTAGGGGGTAGGGGGGGTGCCTTATTTGCCAAAAGCATCCACACAACAAAAGAATATTACAGGAGAAAGAGACAAAGCAAAACATTAGCAGGAAAGTAAACAGAGTTGTCTTTCAAAATCTAGGCACTAATAAATGTAATGTTGGCATAGCAATCAGCACTTCTTGAATCAAGCTGCAAAATACAACATTCCAGAAAACATTTTATTTTATTAGATGTAAAATTAGCACATATTTATTGACATTTTACATGTCTGCCTTTAAAAATGTAACATTAAGCTTTTACTTAATTTACTGCAGATAGGATGGCATCAAAAACTCTTACTGTGTAACAACATGGATATAAAATATTTTACTTTTAGAGCAAAACTACTGGTTATCAGAACTGTTAGGGCAGAGAGGAAAAATGCACATGCATGGGATAGATCATGCAAATAAAACTATTCTGGTGCAAATCTGTATGTGTGTGCATGCACATATCCCACAAAATTATTAATTTACTGATTTACTTAACAATTCTTGTATGTTGCCCATCCTGTACACTCTAGGCAGCTAACAATAGATAAACTACCTCCCAAACCTCAAGTAGATATACTGTATTTTTTGGGCTATAAGACACTTTTTGTCTCCCAAAAGTAGGTGAAAATATATGTGCGTCTTATAGAGCAAATGTTGCCAAAGCCTCACCCACCCGTAGGCTGTTTTTGGTCTTTGTGCGCCCCATTTCTGGTCCATTTTCCTGACATTTTTTTCAGGCCTTTTCCTGACCTCTTTCCAGTCTTTTTTCCAGGCCTTTTCCCAGCCCATTTCCAGCCCCCTTTTCAGGTCCTTTTCTGGCCTTTTCTCAGCCCATTTTTGGTCTGAAAAATGCCCCCAAAAGGCTGAAATGGCCAAAAACAGGCCAAAAAATGTGCCAGAAATGGGGCACACAGAGGCAAAAAACTTTTTTTTCTTGTTTTCCTCTAAAAAAATCTAGGTGCATCTTATAGTCCGGTGTGTCTTATACTCCAAAAAATATGGTAAATACATATAAAAAATAACTTCCAACAAAAACAAATACCATAATCCTACAAGCCTCCTTCCTGTTAAAGCGCACCCATCTCCTGTACATGATGAAAGAGGTAAGTCTTCCATTTTTTTCCCTGAAGCCTTGGAAAAATAAAGTGGGTAGAATTTCTACTAAGCAAAGTTTGTTAGAGTTGAAAGAGTGAGAATGCCCATTTTTGAGGCCCATCAGGTGACAATTCTGTAGACCCAGGACTTGCCATGAATTGTCCCTAGTTGATCTGTCTGGTCTGGCAGAGGAGTATAGGAGAATATGGATCCTTAGATACCAGGTTTGAAAATATGTAGGACCTTAAGAATAATAACTATATCTTGAACCATAGGTGGAAGCCAGCTGGTAATCAATGTAGCTTGTAAAGCACCTGGGTAACTTGAATATACATTGAGATACATCCATTTCTACCCAGGTCACTGCATGCTGCAGCAATTAAAGTTTCTAGTTGTATTTCAAGGGAAGCCCAATTAGAATTGTTTCATGGCTTTATCGGATTCCAGTTTGGAGGAGGAGATTGAATCGGGACCATCGGTTGGAGATGGCATATTCCCTCCAAATGAGTGGAAAGTCCAGGGGCTGAGGCCAAGGCAGTCCCAGGACCATCTGGCAGTAGGTGGATGAGTGGGAGGGGAAACAGAAAGTTGTCTGCAGTAGTGAATCAACTGCAGAGGGCCAGTGAAGATGACAGGCTCCAGAACACCTCTGACAAGGAACAGCTGCTTCCCCTACCCAATCTATAGGCAAAGAGAGCAGAGAGAAGGTTGGTGAGACTGCTTGTGAGGAAACAGGCCCTCCTTTCCTCACAAGGAACACCTGGGGAAAGGTGATTTAACCACACACTGGGGAAAGGTTTGTTTGTCATGAACACCTGTTTGTTTTGATGTGCACCTTCCTGGCTTTTATGAATTCTGCTTTGTGAATCTTGGATTGTGTTTCTTAGTCAACCTTTCAACTTCACTTGTGGACTGTGGCCTTGGCTCTCTGACTCTGAACTCTTGGACAGTGCTTTGGTTTCTGGAACTCTGGACTGGTGTTGCAGACTTAGTACTTGTAGGTATTGTTACATTCCTCTTTGCCTTGTGGGTCAACTAGGACTTCTGGAACTGGGGAATTCAGATTAAGTGAAAACTGAGGACTGGAGCAGAACTTCACTGGTACCATTAATGGGTCATTTGGCCCTGTGTTAAGTCTGCAATAAACAAACTCTACTTAACATCTATGTTGCCAACATGACTTGGGGATCAGAACAAACAACTAAATGACCAACTATAAGTAGGGTCTCTTGGTCCAGGAAAGACCACAATCGGTAAGCAAGTTGTACTTGTGTAAAAGTCTTCTTAGCTATAATTGCCACTTCTTTCTTAATCAGTTATGCCTCTAATGTCTAGGAGAACTTCCAAATTGTGGTCCACTTCTGAGCAGGAGAGTACAGAGATAGAATTTCTCTGGAATTGAAACTCCAAACTGCTCCTTTTTTTGAAGCATACATTATTTCAGTAAAACAACTGCTTCTAACCTAATGCTGAACAACAAGTGTCACATTTTCAAGACTAAGAATGTGGGCTTGCAATTTAATGCATGTTGAAGACATTAGGTGAGACAAGATGAAGCAAGATTTTTATTTATTTTTTAGAAAAAGAGGTCTACACCAGTATTTATTAACTCAAAGGGAATTTCATAGCTGGATGCTTTACTCCATGAAACAAATTTAGAGTAGGAGATAACAACAAACGGTGTATAAGTAATATAATTTTTGTCCATACAGCCAAGTTGTAAATGTATGTCAGATGTACTTATGCCTGACTATTATAAATTAGGTTAGCATAGCATCCAGGAAACATTCATCCAAGGAATGAATAACCCCTTGTTTCTGAAAATATAGCATTGAAAGTGGAAGTGTGACTGTATACAGCTCCCTGTTTACCTGAGTTGGTGATTTCTTTTCTTGTAGGTTTGGCCGGACACTTCGAAAGCCTTTTGCTGCAAGAGAGGAGCCGCTAGTGTCTCCATTCAGTGTCTCTCTACTTCCAATGTTAAATGATCTCCAAGCTTTTATGTGGAAAGAAATCCAAGTAAATTTATTTCTGATACAGAAATCCTTTGATAATGTAACAAGTGAAATCAGTTCTATTCTTTTAAAGAAAAAACAAAGATCTCTTTGAATAGAAGTGGTGGTACCAATATGAAAAATGAAAGGATATAAATACATATGAATCAGCATCATAGGATAGACTTTTATTATGAAGAACAATGAGGATGTGTTGTTGGGCCCACCATCATTGTTCAGCTGACTATTTTGTCAAGCATCATCCATAAAACAAAATGGCTTTATGACAGTATGAATATAAAATAATCATACATGTATCATTATTTGTCCTTTCTTGCCCACCCCCATGAATGTCTTGATTCTGACTTTTCATAATAGTCTTTCTCTGCGGCATCTCCACCAGTTCATTTTATAACTTGACAAAGAACTAAGCCTTTATCTGGAAGTGGGAAATCTATGTTCCATTTATAATCCTGAAATTCCATCACTTGGTATTGAGGAAATCATTAGGGCTCAGTTCAAGAGACCTATCATATATTTTGAAATAAAGAAATTACAATTTTCAGGGAAAATGTCAACCTTTTGATTTTTTTCCCTCTTATGGAGAAATTTCTAAAGTGGAAAATGGAATGTTCCTACACTTTGAGCACATTCAGACAGCTGGCTTAATGGGTTGCTGTCCAGGCTTTGAGTCAATTCAAAGTATTCCAGCCTAAAGTCATAGCTCCTCTGTTCAATCTCATAAAAACAATGCCAGTGAATGGACTTTCTCTTAAGAATGTACTGTGGAAAAAAGATAAGGTGTTAAATGTCCTTGCCAACAGAAAAATTAATCACTTTTGTAATGGAGAATGGGAATAAGACAGATGGCTAGATTAGTGAATTTAATCATCTAGGAGAACCTGATCTAAGGTAGTTTCCATTTCCACTAATGTACCCATCCTATGAATCACCTGCAATGGCTGATCTACAATGGTGATACAACGAAAGCCTTTTAGTGGGCTAAGGGAGGAGCAGTCCCAGTAAAACTGGAGAGATTTTATTTTCTTGTTTTAGTGGAAATTACCAGCCTCCCACCTAACATGGACTAACTGTAGCATCTGATGCAGAGAGGTGGTGATAGAAGCTTGGAAACTCTATAACTCTACTTCAGTGTTTCTTGGCAACTTTAAGGCAGGTGGCTTGGAGCCTGGCTGGAGAATTCTGGGAGTAGAAGTTCATCTTCTTAAAGTTGCCAAGATTAAGATCTACAATGCCATAAATCAGATGGTTCAAATCATCCAAAGGGTGGGATTGTGTTGATGAGCAGGATGCTTAGAAGACTGTTTCTAGTGATGGTAGCTCAATTTTAACTCACTCTCCTTGCCCTGTTGAAAAAAAATGCCCTGCCAACAAAAAATAAGGGGTTTGGGGTAATGCAGATATACCTTCCCCACCAGAAAAAAAAATCATGACTTGTAAAAGCAAGTTCCCCAGCCCTTCTTATCATCATCATGGTTGCCATCAAACTGCCACACACACTTTGTAGGTATCTCAGGCTAAGGTCACAAGATGGAAAACACCAACTTCATACTGGATAAGAAATCTCTGAAGTCTCTACTATGGACTGGGGAGAAGAAGGCTTCATCAGGAGGGGATAGCCTTAAAAATTAGTTACAGCAGCACCCCCTAAGAAGAAAATAGGGGAATGTGTACACTAGTTAGTTTGGTATGATGGGAGTTCCCAAAGACTAAAGAGTCTACTTTTCTGTTGGTAACTGTCTGAAGGAAGAAAAAGATAAATTGATCTTTTGCAACAGTTATTTGATAGCTTTCATTACTACATTTAAGAGCTGTGGTGGCACACTGCTTAGAATGCAGTACTTCAGGTTAACTTAGTACTCACTCCAGGAGTTCGATTCTGAGCGGCTCAAGGTTGACTCAGCCTTCGATCCTTCTGTGGTCAGTAAAATGAGGACTCAGATTGTTGGGGGCAATATCCTGACTCTGTATATCACTCAGAGAGGGCTGTAAAGCACTTTGAAGTGGTATATAAGTTTAAGTGCTATTGCTATGGCTATATTTAAATCTATCTTTGTGGTGGGTATAAGAATAAAGTATGCATCTAAAAATGCCACATTATTGACTTGGAGAAGATAACAGTAGAGAAGATCCAAATTAAGTGCACAGTTTTCTTTAGAGGGCAAGGACAGTAATACATTAAAAAAAAACCTCACCAACCCTATATATCTTTTTTATATCTAAATAAATGTAGAACAATGGCAGGTGTTTGTTTGTTTTTTATCTTAAAGTCTGTATGTTCAATTATAAGGATTTTTTTCAAAGAGTTTTTGCTAAAAATAAATCAGTTACCTTCTAAACCAATGCAATTCTTTTTTGCTTTATGCTGTTTTCTAATAACAAAAACATATCAGACAATTTGTGTTGGAATTACTGGCTGCATTCACATGACATTTTGGCCTAAGATTAATTTACCTAACTTCATTTACTTAATGAATCCAATTTTGTGGTCTGATAAATTAACTAAAATGCAGTCTGGAAATGTTGTGTATCAACGTACTGTGTAAATGTGGAGTCTTATTTGATGAATTGACTGGATCTAAGCAAGCCACTCATAATTAGAAGAAAAAGTTTCAGTAATATAAAATGAAATGCTTATGATCATACATTCACAAGGTTTCTTGTCCATAGCCAGGTCATTCTCAACTAGTAAGATTTATAGGAAAACAGTATTAGATTAAAAGTATGTCTTGTTTAGTCCCTATATATACAACATACAGTATAAATTCCGTAATGATACAAAAATGAAAACTTGTGCATTGTGACAACACAAATCCTGGCCTTCTGTACTTATATCCTGGCAGAAGCATGTCAGTCATGGCACGTCAAAGAAATGCCATGACAGACATTTTGTTATGGATGCCTATACAATCACATGCAACATTTTAGTTAATTTATTTTTTAAAAATTACCTGAGTCTGGTGAATGGGAATCAAGTCCTAGAAAGAGTAAATACTGAAGTTAATATATGGGAAGTTTGATTAGGATTCTTATAACTTGTTTTAGCCTCTGAAATTTAGGGAAATTTACTTACCAAACATACACATTTTAAAATATTATAATTTTAAATACCTATTTTGGGAACAATGTTCAATGAACTCAGTGAGTTGTACATGAAAATAATCAGCAAAAAATAACTTATTTTGATGATTTTTGTTTTTGCTTGGCCCAAACTTCTTTTTATTTATGAGTTCAACAACTTGGTCCTGTATATCCATGATGGCGAACCTATGGCACGGTGCTACAGGTGGCACGCTGAGCCATCTTGCTGGGTACACAAGCTGTTGGCCAACCTACCTCCAGCTGAGCATGCACATGTGATTGTGCATGCATGCATGCACAATTGCAGAGACCCTGCTGGTCTTCGGGCATCCACTGTGCATGTGTGCAATTGCAGCAGGAAATCCAATTGGTCTTTGGAGCTCTCCTGCACATGCATGCATGATTGCTCATGTGTGCATGAGTGCCTGCATACAGTGTGCATGCATTGCACATGCAAAAGCTGCATGCATGCAGATGGTGCAGTTCCGCATGCAGTGTATGTCGAGGAGCTGCACACAAATACAGTTGGCATGCGCAAAATGCGCACTTTTCGGCACTCATAAGTAAAAGGTTCACCATCGTTGATATATATCCTAATCCACTTGACAGTTCACATACAAAACTGAGCCATCAACCAAGATTTAACTACCTCCATGATGGCAGGAGTAATAATATTGATGTCTGTCTAAAAAATTACCCATTACTATGGTCTTTTAAATATTTAATATTTATTATACTTCTGTTTCAAAATCCAAACTCTCTGGGTAGATTACAAATTACTAAAAAAAATTAAATACATGAGACCCAGCAATATTTTGAGGGACAGTTATGAAAAACAAAAAATAAATGTTCCAGAACAATGTTTATCAAACCTCAGCAATCTATCAGCCAGAGAATTCTAGGAGTTGAAATCCATACATCTTAAAGTTCCTGAGATCAACAAACATTGAAAAAAGTTGCTGAGCTTGACAATGGTTTAGAAATTGTTTCCATTTTCATTGACAATATTTTCTAACGCACAACTGTATAAAAGACAACACAATGATACTGAAGTATGGCATTCCATGGTTAACAGCTATACCTGCAGTCAAAAGGTTTGGAGAACTTTGAACTCTCTTCACCGCTGTTAATTTGACAGACATGGCAGCACGTTTGCGAGCACACCCACCACTATCTGAAAGCAGAAAAGGACACAGGCACAAGCCCACGACGTAGAACGCAAGCACATGCAATGTACAAAGTGAGGATTATTGAGATATGTAAATGTGGACATAAATCCATGCAGTTAGAATTTGTGGTTGATCCCTAGATACTTGTACATACGTACCAAAATGTTGAGGAAGCTGTTGTTAATTAATACTGCCATTCCAAAGAATACACCAGCCAAAGAGATTTAGTATGTGCTTTCCAGTATTTGAAAAATCACTTGGGTGTACCTAACTCACCACAGAAATAAAAAGACTAAAAGGAAGGATTAAAAATGACACATCAAAATAAGGAACTAATCATAAAGCAGAACTAGCAAATAGTATGTGGCCATCACTGAACATCTTATTAGTTGCCCAGAGTTATTGTGTGACAGGATGGGCAGCTAATAAATTTTACAAATAAATAAAAAACTAGTAAGTATAATATTGAGTCAGATTATTAAAATGATAACCTGAACTATTTACTGAAGGCAGAGATGAGTAACATTCTGCCTTCGTCTAAGAATCTTCCTTCTCAATGAAAGAAAAAAGAAGCCATTTTAGCATTAATTTACTAGAAAGTGAGTAAACTTTTGGTGGTTGGGGTAAAAATATTTGGTATTTGTACATATGGTAGAAAAATCATAAGGGACAAGGTGAAAATGGGTACAACTGGCTTTTTTAGGTCCCCCCCCTGGATTTTTGGAAACAAGTTTAGGTTTTCTCATTTTAACAAAAACACAACATTTTAGAAACACTACAGCCTTTGCCTAAATGGCGGAAACAGTCATGACTCTGGGCTGCTGCAAGTTCTTCTGAAGTGTCTGAAGGGTTGTAACTATTCCTGATTTACAGTGCTTTATGGGGGATGTGATAATGCTAGAATTTGGATGTGAGCAAATGTCCCTTTAGTTCTTCTTCAGAAAGTGCAGTGAAATTTCTCACCAGGGATTATGAACTACTTAACAGAAACAAATGTGGCAGAAAGTGCTGGCTGTAATTGGAGAAACTGTGGGAATGAATTTTTCTAGTCAAAATTTACTAGATTTTTTGAATCTTGGAGATTTTGCATTTACAAACTGACTTTAAATCTTGAACTTAACTCCCTCCCCCTCTCCCTTTTGGGAACTATTATTCCCAAAAGAAAATTAAAGAAGCAGTTGATCAGTTTAAACAGGCATACAAAAGCATAGCTGTCAATCTGCCTGCTGTTTTTTAAGATGCTGGCCTAAGTTTTAAAAGACCTAAAAGTAAGTTGAAAATAATAGAAACACTTTCATAATAAGAATGATCCGGTAAGGATAACACTAGCAAAGATCACGCCAACACATCTTGAATCAAATTTTATGACAATATAAGAGAAAAAGGCCAAGGAAGAGTCCAGTGAGGAAAGCAAACCAAAGCAACAGACCAGTCCTAGCAGCATTATTATCTTCGGTCAACTTGGAACTTAGAGCATATTGATATTGTATGACTTATTCTGGGGTCCTTCAGGTATGTACCTGAAGGCTGCATTTGTACAAGAAAGCTATAATTTGTACACCAATTACAATTCAACTGCACAACAAATCTAAATTGCTCCCTGCTGTAATATATTAAGATCCTTTTCTTCCCTTCCAAGTTAATTTCATTTTTTTAAAGTCTATCAATTCTTGTGTATGTTTGCTCTGCTTTAGGTGAACAAAAATAAACAGGAAACTCATTGCATGTGCCTGAAATGCAGGAATGTATCATTCATCGCAAGGAACTTTGTGAGTTGTAAAATCAGGACTGGCAATGTTCTTCCCTCTGGGTTGGCGAAGCCCACTAGGGAGGAATATAATTCTAGAAATGGTATAATTGGAAAACTTTCTTAGAGAGGGCTGTAAAACACTGTGAAGTGGTATATACGTCTGCTATTGCTATTGTATCAATATATAATATAGGCATTCAAACCCATTTGACATTTTGATCTAGGGACTTTTGCATGCATAGTCCATTTTTTGTGTAGAAACACAAGGAGTGAATCAGGACATCTAACTACAGGTGGACTGTATGTTTCATATGTTGGTGATTTTATTGTGAGGACAAATTCTGAATTTAATTTTCAATGTTTAGAAATATATTTGGGGCTTGTGCTTCCCATATACTTCATGGCAAAACCAACAGTTGGATTACTCAGCCATTAACAGTGCATAAGAAGAAGATAATTGCATCTACTGTGATCTAAAAGAAATCCAGTTTGGTTGATTAAATGCTTATATGATGGCATGCAAACATTCAAAATTAATAAAAGTATTGCTTTTATTAACCAGAAGATTCTGGTTATCCATCCCAGGAAAGAATAAAACAGCTGGTATTTGCAATAATAATGCTGAGTGTCTAGAACATGCTATTCTAAGTTTTGGAACTGTTCTCAAAACAAATTGTTTATACAGCATTGCATATAGCATGCTAACTTATTTTGATGTGTTTTGAGAGCATAGAAGATAAATGGTAACAACTCTGCATGATGATTTAATATTAACAGAATTAAACCTCATATATTTTTGCACTCTCCAAGGACTGTAGTTGTTTTTAACCAGCTTTGTATTTATGTCCTTTGTTTATTATAAAGAAGTTGGGTTATTAAATCATTTTAAGCTGTGATGCATTTATCACAATATTATCCTTGTACATTCATACCTAAAAAATAGAGGGGCACTAAAGGTCCATTTAAGCACATTAACTTTGGGCCATTCATTATCTATGTGAGAAAAAGGGCTGCATATAAACAATCTGCCTAAATTATTCGAAATGTTATGTTCTTAGAAGGAATCTGGATAAGTGGAAAGCTTGGTCTACCCAGCCACTTAAATCCACTTTAAATTAATGCACTTGGATTTAAACTGTTTAATCTCATTAAAGGTAAAGACAAGAATTCTTTCTACGTCTGGTGGGAGAATGTTTATTTATAGATTGTGGATGTGTATTGTCTCTGCTGAACGCTGTGCAAGTAGCATTCTAGGGATTTTTAAAATCAGCTTTTAAAATCTCTAAAAGTGGTTTGCTCTACACTATGGAATGGAAGAAGCAATGCTGCAGCTATGTACAGTTTTTTTTATGAATAAAATATTTTTGTTCTGGAATCCAGAAAAAGGACACTGAATTCTCAAGTTTTTGCAAATTGTTTGAGGAATTGAGATCTACAGTTGAATAATTTACATTAAGCCTTTTCGGGGTATTGCTTGAGTATGAATAAATACAGTAGTTGATAATTATTTTATATAAAAACAACTATTTTAGAATCAAATTATTGATGCCTATAGTGTTTGTAAAATACAATGATTCAAAAAAGAATCCATCCATAAAAAATGAATGTGATTCACCTACTTGTTAAGTCTGGATATACAGCTGTACATGAATCTTGCTTTGATCCTAACACTATGAATTGCACACTATGTACATTTTATCCTGGGCAGTAGTAAAAATGCATGTTTCGTTTTGCCTTAAATAAACAATAAGAGGCTTGCTCAGGTGCCTCATAACCAGCAGTCCCCAGTCTGGAGCAACATCTCAAATAAAGGTTGGCATATACTGAAAAGATGTTAGATGCAGGGTTAATGTTTACTGATAATGGCACTGAAATCAAACCACCTGAATGTTATTGGACTGGGTGTGTCAAATTTTTCATCTTTCAATTTATAAACATTAGGAGTGCCCCAAAATTGTGACATGCCTTGGTGAATGTAAAGATACTTTGGTTACTTTAATATAATTTACATGTGCTTGGTAAGTAAATACATAGATATCATGACTTTTTAACATTTTGTTTATTTCCCATCTACTTAATGGGGAACTCTGAGAGAAATGGAACATTTATTTTGTTTAAAAATAGTTTAAGAGATGGACAACATTTATCCAAACCTAAGCACTGGCGTAGCCCTTTAATTTTAACAGGAGACATTCATGGATATACTTAAGATTAGACATAGAATTCAATAGGATTTCACTAATTTTATTACAAACAGAAGGATTGTAATTCTTCAATAATATAGATTGATTCTCAATTGGTTTTGGGATAATGTGCAGATACAGGATTTTTAAATAGGTAATGCTTGATCTGTTTTTTAAAGTGGCTGTTTAAAGGCCTGTTAGTAAAATATTTATTATTAATAAGATTGTATCTTATTTCAATGGAGCTAAACTAATTATGTCTTTAAAAAGCTAAATGGTGGAGTTATGATCTAAAGTAGAACTTAGACTCATTTTAGAGCAATCAGGTATCTCTAGATTTCACCTTTATGGTACGCCAAACTCTTACTACTCTTAATATAGAGAATGATGTGCCCATTTGGCACTTCAAAACCAGCAAAAAGAACATTAAGGAGTGCTTCGTCCCATATGTTTATTTTCATATATTTGATTACATATTTATTATTTTCTTTCCACTTCTTCTTGCTGTGATACAGAGGAGGGCAAAATGGGCTACACTTTGTGGGAGGGGGTTATGGCCAAAATATTTGGATCTATTCCATGCAGTGATCTGTACAATCAAAATTTACTTCTGGCAGCTAATAGAGATCAGATTCTTGAAAGAGTTCTTTAGAGAGGCAAGAAACTGAGCATTTATTCTCTTTGCTAGTTTTATGATTACATTAAAACAGTGTTTCTCAAGTTTGGCAGCTTGAAGATATGTAGATTTCAACTCCCAGAATTCCTCATCCAGCCTTGCTGGGTTCTGGGAGTTGAAGTCCATGCATCTTCAAGCTGCCAAGATTGAGACACATTGCATTAGATTATTAAATTATGTTTGATATTGTTTGTATTGCATTATTATTATTCACTTAAGTTGCAGAATTTATACTGTCCAGAATAAAGGTACTTGGATATAAAAAAAAAAAGATATACTTGGTCATCAGTGGCCATCACAGAAATTGCTACCTGACAGATTTTTCTTTTCTTTTCATGACCCTGTAATTCCTTTATTCTAAAGGAATAAAGGCTGACTGAATGGAGCTGAACATTTACTGGTCGGATGCCCTTCCTGATACCTACATGGCGATCACAGCAGCTATTTTCTCTTTGTGCCCCAAGACAGAAACATCTCTTGCTACCTAGGATTGAGCTCTCAACCTTCTGAATGGGAGGCAAACATCTTCACCACTAGGCCATCATGCCACTCAAGAGGTTTTAAATATAATTTTCCAAAATGTGATAATGTAAGGCATATATAATTTAATTCACACACTATAAATATAAAATGAATTTAAACAAAATAAGTAAGAAATAATTAAATCATTGTAAAAGTAAATGGCTCTCCATTAAAGAAAAAAATCTGTCTTGATTTATGCCACTGTGTTAGACTACATGGATATGTTCTTTGCCCCAATATATTTTACTAAATATCTGAAAATATATTGAAATGAAATGCAGATGCTTATTTACATATGCATGTATAAATGCATTTATTTATACATAACAGTGCATCTAGAGAAATATATATCAGAACTTCATATGCATACATAAGAAAGCCAAAATATTAGCAAAAAGTACTTCAAAACATCTGTAACTTGCATTAAACAATATGCTCATTCACCATGAAAATGCATACAGTACCTGTGTTCATTTTGATTCTGGGAGATTTGCTACTGAAGTCTTCAGTTTGCCTAGAGAAAATAAAGGCAATCTGTTCATTATTGCAATGCAACAGAACATGAGATAAAGATCTTTTGAGTAGGCAGACAGGAAAAATAAATAAATAATGGCATCCAGGTTGTACATGCTTCAAAAACGATTTCTTTCACTTTTTAAGGAACAAAAATAAATTATTTTAGATGCAGTGGGTGGCTGAAGACTGCTAGAAGGTATCTGTTCTTCCTTTGTACAATCTTCTCTTCATGATCTCCAGCCTTCTTAAGTTCTCACACTTCAATTTAACTTAAGGAGAAAATTTCATGAGGGAACTGCTCCCATTTGAGTTTTTTCAAATCAAAAACATCAGCATCAGGCACGCTGCAGAGAGATGAGGTTGTTGGCTACATAAAAACTTGCAATACCAGCATTGTTTCCCACTTCTGGAAATCAAGCCATCCAAATCATAAAAAAGAATTTGAAATAAATGGACACTCTAAATGAGGAAGGAAAAAAAAGACTTTGGGCATAGTGGTGGAAGCTGGAGGACAATTTCAGATGATTCACTCCATAAATTTTTTTTTCCATTTCTTTTGCGCTATATCTGGACACACTTATTAGAGAAGGGGAATAGCATTCAGAAATCTGTTTAGGATTACCTACATCCACATTTTCATCCCTAAAAATTCTTTTTAAAGCAAATATTACTCTGGTGATAATGTTTGTTTATCTGTGCATCTATTTTAAGATGACAGCTACACTCTTTTTTATGTTTTCTTATGAAGATTCAGTTGGTACCTTTTGAGTGCCTGTAGCATGCAAAAAAAAAAAAAAATCCAAGATATTTAAAAGACTGAACCTATTAAATAATATTCCTGCTAATTCACCATCTATGTTTCTATCTAGAGCAGGGGTGTCAAATTGGATTTGTTTGAGGGTCAGACCACCATTGTAGTTCTCCTCTGTGGGGGAAGCGAGTGGGGGAGACGGGACGGATGCCTTCTGCAACACTTTTCCTGGCCAAAATGGGACCTGTGGAGGGCCCCTGCATGGCCCAGTTTTGGACTGGTTTTCAGCCTATTTTTGGGGCATTTTTCAGGCTGTTTTCAATTGCAGAAGCACTTCAAATCAGTCCTTTGATATTCCCAGGCCAGCCCTGTAGGTCAGATTTAAGCACCCCATGGGCTGGATCTGGCCCATGGGCCTTCAGTTTGATATCCCTGATCTAGGGGAATCATTTTGAGAAAAATGTATTTTTAATTTTTTGAAATAAATATGTCATTATCAGGGAAACAGCTTAATGACTTCCTCAGTCCAGTAGGTGAAGATATGATGATCACTACATCATCAGACTATAAAACTAAAAGAATAGGACTGCTGGCCGAAATAATGTTCTGGATTTGTGAGTGTTTGTACCATATCATAAAGATTAAACAGAAAAGGAGCTAAAATACATAGCAGTTAAACATTCTGGGAATTAGGCAGCACAGCAGAAAGCTGACATTATTTGGAAGTGGATATTATTGTGCAACAATATAATATGTGCCAGCAGGCGCCAATCAATGGATGGGGTCTTCAATTTGTCTCATAATGGTTCTCTAGACTCAAACTCAAGAGCTGTTTCGAGTTAATGAATACCACATACTGGGCTCTTCTGGAAACTGGTAGATATTTTGATGCCTGGATCAAGTGACTTCAAATATGTCTTTTGAGCTTTTTTCTTTTTCAGTAAAGCTTTGTACTTCCTTTTTTTGTTTTTCATGAAGAAATTCAAGAATAATAGGTTGTTGCTATTCTTATACACCCCAGAGGTTTTTAATTGGTTTTGCACATTTCTCATGCAACCATGATTTGGAACTTGTTTTTTATTGTTAGAATCCCATTTGGTTTTATAAAGTAGTGCTTCTTTGAATGTGGTAATGAGTATACAATATTGTGTGTAAATGTACAGAATAAAGAAACAGAGAGGTTTTTGTTTACAAATAGGGCTAGTAGCTAGTTTTACCAGATATAAAGCACATTTTGTTTCATGCACTCATGCACCATTCTGAATCTAGTTAATACATAGTTGTTTTCCTACTGACGCTCTGAGAACTAACTGCTGCTGACTGCTGCTGAAGCAATGACTTCAACGTAGTTAAAATCTCTGGGAACGAGGAATGCTGAATCAGGCCCCAGATGGAGTCTGCCAGATACTTAACATGCACTGAAAGCAAATTATAAATACATTAATCCAAGAAGCTGGAAAGCTTTCAGATTCTGTGGTATTTCTTTGAGGGACTTGATGCTCCATGGCATTCAAAACACATACAAATATACAGCATGAAATAGCAACTAAGAAAGAAAGTCATGCTATCAGAAGATTTCTTTTGATTGCTGACATTATTGTGATTGTGTTTTTAAAAATGAGCTAGTGCTACTGACAGTTACATAGCTCGTGAAGATTTCTCCTTTTTCCTTGAGTAGGAACTGAGATCAGAAAAAAGTACAGTGCGCCCTAGTTCATCTCAAGCTATGGTTACTTGGGTAGTTGAAGATACATTATGACACAATTAAGCATCAGGTTACAAAAACAAAATCCAGAGTCTATGTAATATCAACTAAAATGATTTATCAGCTCAAAAGTTCTTTAATCTCTCCATAAAAAAAGATGTTACTGTGGTAACATCTTTTTCTGCACAAACATATTCTAAGCAGGAAATTTTATAAAGGCTGGTAAAGAGAAGGTAGATGGCTGAAAGAATTAGTGAAAATAGCAGCTCTAAGTTGATACCCTCCAAATATGTCCATCAAATATCTAAAGGCAGTTATGTGTGTTTAACTTTACTTTACTTTACTTTACTTTACTTT
>JAEANM010005476.1:0-19579 GCA_017656035.1 Myanophis thanlyinensis
GATGCTCTCTACAGTGCAGGAATAGAAGTTCCTAAGCACCTTCGGTGGAAGTCTGAAGTCTCTCAGGCATCTGAGGTTGTCCGGCCTTTTTTACCATGGTGTTTTTATCTTCTGTGCTTCTTAAACAACACATAGACATAAAAATCCTAGGCTGTCCAAGAACATAACTGATGTGCCCTAGGAGGAAAAAAATGTTTTTTCTCCTTTGGCAAAAAGAGGATTTGTCCTAACATTGTATTTATTTAATAACCCTGGAAGAGGCTATTCTCTCTTTGAGATATAAGGATATATAAGTCTGCTTCAGCATTCATTAACACACATCTACCAAATATTGTGTGTATACTTTCAACACAAGACTGCTCTCTATAATTTGAAATGCAGCTGAATTAAAAGTTCTGTTTTTCATCAATTAAACTTTAAGCAGGACCCAAAGCTGCAATTACATTAGAAGAAGCCATATGATAAGATGAGGCTTTGTAAGTGAATAATGAAGGGAGATGAGAAAGGAAAGAGAAATGAATTATCAACAGAGCTAAGATGCAATAAAAGAAGAATCAAAAGAAAGGGAAAACCAAAACAAATAATGTTCTTTCAAATTAGAATGTATTTGTTTATACCTATACCTAATAATTATGCACTTACTGAAACATTCTAGAAGCTGCAGTTAGCCCATGCTAATGTATGATCAAAAAGATCTGATTATCTTTTTCAGACACATAAGTGATGACAGTGGTACTCACACTTCCTCAACTTCCCTTAATGAGCCACATGCCTATTTAAATTAATATGGCAACATTAAAAGGCATAATTTACATTTTCCTTCAAGAGCATTAATTAGACTTCAATATGGACAGGTTTTTCTCCCCTTTTCTCACATAAGCATTATAATGGAAAAACATGACAAGGCTACTATCTATCTAATTTCATGAAAACAATATTTTTAATCAGGACTGAAAAGAGAATTGCTTTTCTTTCCCTCTAGTCTCTGCATTCTGCAAATAATACTTTTGCCATATTCTTGTTGCATCACCCTTTTTTCACTAGCTGTAAATAGGTTAGCATTGTGCCAAATGTGGTTTATGAAATGTCCTGCATCCTTATATCATAGTTCAAAGAAACTGCAAGGTCAAACACAAACTAAAAGTTTTTGAGTTCTTTCTCTGTGGTATAAAAAGTTCCTTTTTAATTGAAAACCAGAAAATTAAGCAGCTTAGGATGAACCATCCTAATATAAGAAGTAAGGAAATGTATAGCACAATAAGATGTGCGAGATTCTGTTGTTATAGCCAATCTCAATAAAAGTAGTTTAGCCTTTCTGTGTAAATGATTTATTGGTCTGGGCCACCTATTGGGTCTAACAGAATCCTTATTCTGCTTTCCTCTGTTCCTTCATTTTGCTTTATGCATAGCTTAAATTGCCTGCTTAGTGTTAATAATTACAGATATTGGACTGAATTTGAATCACATGCAGATATAATGACCATTGGCTATAAAAGCTAACTCCTCTGGGTGCATTATTCTGGAGCAAAGTCATCCAAGTATATTTAATATATCATTGCATTATATATGAAAATCATGTCAATGTGTCTATAAATCCATTCAAAACCTATGACACAAAATGTACAGAGCTGTTTATTTCAGGGTAAATTCCCCTTACCCCTTGAGGAAACAAGATGAAATATGATTGTGAATTAATAAGTACAAAATGTGTCTAATTCAGAACCAGACAAAGCCATCCATTCCCATAGTCAAAAGTCTGATTAAGGAGGTGCCAGGGAGCTATAAGACAATGAACTAAAGTATCATGGGGAAAAGTCATATTCAAATGCATGCTTCAGAGCTTCAATTGGCAATATTTTCAAACATCACCATTTCCCCTCCCCAGTGCCTCAAAAAGCTAAGTGAAACTGACTCATGATTGTTCTCATGACTGCCAGTTTCAAAGATAGACTACCAGCATGAAATGAAGAACCTTGGAAATAGAGTGAGCTGACTCCACCATTTCAAAGAGAGAAACTAGATTTCACTACAATTGCATAGAATAACTCAGATGAATTAGGAATAAATTGACTCAGCACCGAACTCAACTCAAATCATGAGAATAAACGGATCTGAGGCTGATTTCAAAATGTGACAAAGTCTCTGGGTAGAAATGTTCTCAGACACAGAAGATGTTGTGGGCCATATTGGTAGTCTTCCTTTGGCAACCACCATTGGAACCAGCAAGTAAGTGAAGCGGTTGCTAAGTGAACCCACAACATTGATTATGATTTTTCTTCACTTTACACACCTGCAAATGTCATAAATATGAGGGCTGTGAATAAATGCAAGAACATACTCCTAATCACATTACTTGTACATTATCATTTTATGGATATAGGAAGTATGTCTTTTCCATGGCAGCTCTGCTCTATGCCACGCCTTTCTTCCTGAAGTTTGGCAGGCCAATACCCTTCCAACCTTCTATAAAACACTTAAGATGTGGCTTTTCCCCAAATGCTGGGAGAGGATGAGATTAACAAAATGACTTACTGATAAACTGCATGTGCAAGTTTAACCATGGTGTCAAATTTTAATGTTTGTGCTTTTAATAGATATCTGAATGTGTTAATGGTATATCAGTGGTGTTTTAATTGCTAGTTGGAAGCAATCCAGAGTTCAATATAAAATGGGCAGCTATATACATGTCTTAAATAAATAAAAGTTGGCTGCAAAGTTGTTTTTTTGAATGCCATCCTAACTATGAACAGTTGCTAAACAAGGAATCCATGGGTGTCAAACTCGATTTCATTGAGGGATGCATCAGGGTTGTGTTTGACCTTGGGGTGCTGGGATGGGTGTGGCCAGGATGGGCATGACCAGCTCAATGTCACTTGTGTGAGGGATGCCTGTGGAGCAGTGGTGGAATTCAAATATTTTTACTACCGGTTCTGTGGGCGTGGCTTGGTGGGCATGGCTGGGGGGGGGTCATATGACTCGGTGGACAGTTTCTGTAAGCAGGGCAATAAAGATGAGGTTAGAACAACACCAGAATGTTCTTTTCCTGCCTTCCTTACAGGATTAACCCTGTGAAGTGGAAAAAAACAAAAGGAGATTTCTTCTAACAACTGCTTCTCCCCAACTGCTTTGAAAATTTACTACCGGTTCAAGCAAACCTGCTAGAACCTGATGTATTTCACTTCTGCTGTGGCTGCCCAAGCACTCTGCAAGTGAAAACAGGCTCCCAAGCTCCATTTTTGGTTGCCATGGCCTCCTGCAACCCTCTGCTAGTGGAGGGTTGTGAAAATGGAGTGAAAATGGAGCTTGGGAGGGCTGAGTGTGGAGCTTGGGAGCTTGTTTTCATTGGCAGAAGCCCCACAGGCCAGTCCGTCACTGTTTCCAGGGTGCCTCTGCAGACTAGATCTAAGTACGGTACCCTGCAGGCTGGATTTGCACCCCCGGGCCTTAAGTTTGACACCCCTGATGTACGATAAACTGACCAGAACAAAGACTGCATGGTCAGTTATTAGGAAGAACAATGCTGTGAGAAATATCAGGAGATACCAGGATGGCAAATTTAAATAAAATCCAAAACTCTGACACTGGAATAATCCCTTACAAAGCCAATCGCGTTGCCTAACCAAGTCTTTAATGCAAATATTGAGAACAAACACAAGCAGACGCTTGAGTACTTATCCCATCTGAGCACTTCAAACAAATAGCTAAAATAAAAAGATAAACAATGCCATCTGCATACTGTTTTTATGCCTAGGCAAGGAGTTCTCTTCTCCGACTGAACGAGCAATAAACCCTGCTCATTTGCTTCACAAACCTGAGTTGATCTGTCACGGAAACAGAACAGTCCTGTCTCCCAACCAACCTCTCTTAATAGAAAATTCTGAACGGAAGCTGCTTGCTTTGGCCAATGACATTGTGATCAATATCTTTATATAATGGTTCATTTGGCCTAGAATAACTAATACTACCCTGGAAAATATTTCATTGCTAATCAGCATTGATTTATCTGTTTTTTTTCTGCTCTACTTTTAACTATTACTATAAATATTATAGAAAAAGAAGGGTCGTGTCCTCAAGGCTGACATGTTTTTAACGATGTTCAGCTGATACCCCTCCTCAAAAGATAAAAATAGACCAGTTGCCAGAGTTATAGATTTAGCAATTTGCCTTTTGTAATTATGTCAAGCTTCATGGCAAAACTGCCATTGAAGAAAACAATGGTTTGATATCCGGAACTGGAAGGTTCCTTGAAATTAGCTGATTGCTTTCTTCCACTCCGCACCCCCCCCCCCCAAAAAAAAAGAGGTTGTGAAATTATATGCAGAAGCTAAGAACAGCCAGTGGAAAATGGTCTTTTCTCCTCCTTTCTTTTATGTTCTTTCTTTTCATCACAAAATTGGTTATAGAGAAAAAGACAGAAGATTGCAAAGAAACATGTAACGAGGGTAGTGGAAAGCATCAAAGCATTAAGATATTTATCATACTTCCCCTCCTTCAGTGTGTTGGAACTACAGTTCCAGATTTTGCTTGGTCTTTCAGCACATCTGAGTTTTCTTGGAATTGGAGTCCTAACTTAGTTGAGGGCACCAAAATAAGGAAAAGATTGTATATAGCAGAGAAAAAGAGACTGAGTTAGGAAAGGATGTCCCTATATGTGGTTGATCTACAGATTTTAAAATTCCTGTCCTAGAATAAATTGATAAAACTCTGCTTAATTAAAAGCAGGAAGCTCATTTTTAAAAGAATCAATTAGAGAATGACCACTGAGTTACTGTCAACTGCCTAGAGCTTCTCTTTTGTGATCTCAGATCCATGGATTACTATTTATGGATAGGGAGCTGTGTGCAGAAAAGCGTAGCTAATAATCATGTTGCAGTTGATAATGTTGTACAATGTTGTACAATGCCTCAGTCTGTAGCCAATGAAGACCTACCACCAATATTGAAAAGTCTACAGCAGGGGGGCTTAACTCTTTTTACCAGAACAATATATTCCACAGAATGCTGTTGTAATTTCTACTTTTCAAAACCAGAAAGACCTCAGGAAAGCGATTCACTTATCTCTTAGTTGTCTCTTTGTCCTTTTGAAAATAGTTGACAGTGATTTTTGAGTCTCATCTTTTGCAGCATGGTTGCATATACACTAGATAATACAAAATCAAACCCAGGGTTCACAACTGGTGACATTACCTTTTCCATATTACTCCCATGAAGGAATAGTGCCAGAAGGACTATGCAACTCTTCTGTATCGCTCCTTTCAACAAGCCATAATTCCTTTGGTCTTTTCCAACAGATTACAGATGCTGCCTGTAAACAAAATTATGCAGGGTTTCAGAATCATGGGGAAAAAATATCTTTTAAAAATTGATTTTATTGCTCACCCCCAAAAACATAATCAAATCTGATGCAGGAGTGCTTTTGAAAAGGAATAATGATCCAAGCCAAATATTCCTCCAACACTAAATAAGATGCAACAATATTGTCCCAGGAGATAATATATACAATTGCTTACATAGTATGAAATATTTTATTCAGCATAAATACAATATAGATGTTCCTTGGTCACATTCACACAGATGCATATACCAAGTTGGCTTCTGGAAAAAAAAAAAAAAGGGAAGTGACAAGTCCTGTTATTATTTGACTATCTTTGATGATGTTCTTAGATGATGGTCAATTTTCCAAACTATCCAAAAAGTAAAAATAGTCAAGGAAAGAACATAACAAGGAATCACTACATATGTATCAACTGGGTTGGGATAGCCATTGATTGTGCAAATAATTCACCCAGAACCACGTGTGTTAGAAGCAGAAGACAAGATTTCACTGCTCAAGCCATAAATTCAAATTCAAAATATAAAGAAGTAGTGCTGGTTCTTTTTAAGACTTATATAGATTTTTTTGTAGAAGTTGAGATGCTAAAAAAACCCAAAGCTCCACACTTTTTAGTATAATAGGGTTTGGTTGCCTGCCAGTGCATGCACACTTTCAATGAAACACCTTCATCTTTGCTAAGATGACATATTGTTTCGGCAGCCTCAATTAGCCTTTCACAGCAAAACATTCTGATAAGTTAAAATTGTTAATGCTGATAGGTTAATTTGAATATTTGATGCTGAATTAAATGAATTACTCATTTAAGCATATTCATCCTTCTACGTGTATGCCATTTAATTCCCTCTTTTTAAAAATGGAGGAAATTATTTCATAATATTTTCACTGAATTATATATTCAACAAATTCTACAGTATATTTTTAAAACTATAGCTCTATAAATTAAGCACCTCATAAAGTTTATACTGACCTTTCTTTTGTCTGTTTAATTAAAAAAAAGAATAATAATTATGATCCATAAGAAAATATCTTAAATCCACAATTTGTCAATAGCTTTATTAGAACCAATACAAACCTCACTAAGAATGTGTAAGGTTTTAATATCAACAAAGGAAATATAGTGCTGGATGATAAAAATCTCAAATTGCATAGCAGTCAATAGGCTACTATGGGAGGGCTGAGTAGCAATTAAAGATTTCCAAGTGCCTAGTGTTACCTTATGAGAAGAAATCAAATACTGCAAAAATATAATTAGAATAGGATTAGGAATGTGTGAAAGCACAACATTCAGAAAGATGAAAAGAATCAAGTACAGACTGATAACCTGGGAATCAACAAATTGAAATAGATTGGGCTTGGATACTTTCAGTCAAAAGATAATACCATTATCACTATTGATAATTATCAGTGGATAATTTACTACCTTTACTACTCAGAACACAAAAACAAAGAAAGAAGGGCTTTGCTTTTATAATCAGGAAGGATATATCAAAGGCAGTACTTATGTACAATGCAGTCAATGATAATATCAATTATATTTTACAAACAACCTTTTAATATGATGGTTATTCGAATTCAGGGCCCAATCATTGATGCAGAATTAGAGGAAGTGTATGAATTTTATATTCAAGTTCAATCTAAAACTGACAGAAAATGCAAGGAAGATATCGTATAGGCATGTGGTTGGAAATTGAAACAATAAAGTTTCAAATAGCAATGAGGAAAATGTAGTGAAGTGTATGTTTGAGGAAACAGAAATGAAGCAGGAGAAAGATAATCGGTTTCAGTCAATTCAATTTTTTTTACATTCTTCAAACAACTAAGATGACGTTCAAAATGAAAAACATGGATGTCACCAGATAGAGCACACAGAAACAAGATTGACTATATTCAAAGACATGAAAGAGCTCAGAATGGGAAAGATGTATCTAGGGGTTAATTGTGCGATGGATGATGAATCAATGTCATATTTATTTGCTCAATGACAGAAAACAAAAAAATGACCAAAATGACAAAAAACAAAACAAACAAAATGTTGTGAATCAAATAAAAACAATAATATGCTACCAGCTAACAGATTGATCTTGGAACTGATTTCAGAGCTGGCAGATGTGATCCCGGAACCATTGAACCATATCTTTTAAAGACCATACAGCACTGTGGAACTAGAGGAGTGGAAAAGAGCTGATGTTCCCATCTTCAAAAAGGGGGGAAATGGATCCAGGAAACTGCAGGCCAATCAGCCTGACATCAATGCTGGGGAAGATCCTAGAAAAGATAATCAAGCAACAGATCTATGAACAGCTAGAAGCAAGGCAAAGTTATAACCATATTTGGATTTGGTTATACCTTGGATTTATTAAAAACAAATCATGCCAAACAAATCTTATTTCATTTTTTGACAAAGTGACTAAATTAGTGGACCAGCAAAATTCTGTGGACATACAGTAGTATACTTAGATTTCAGTAAGGCATTTGACAAAGTAGACCACTTTCTTCATAAGATAGAAAAATGTGGGATAGACAGCATCTCCACCAGATGAATTTATAACTGACTGAAAAATTGTGCTCAATATGTAGTTCTTAATGGAACTACATCTACATGGAGGGAAGTAAGCAGTGGGGTACTCCAAGTTTCCGTCTTAGACCTAGTACTCTTCAATATCTTCATCAATGATTTAGATGAGGGAATAGAAGGGGGACTCATCAAATTTGCAGATGCCACCAAGCTGGCAGGAATAGCCAACACTCCAGAAGATAGGCTGAAGATCCAGAAGCATCCTTACAAACCTGAATACTGAACCCTATCTAACAAAATGAAATATAATGTGGAGAAAAATAAGGCTCTACATTGAGGCAAGAAAATCCAATTGCACTGGTTTAATATAGGTGGCACTTGGCTTAATAGTAATATTGTCAGAGGGATCTTGGAGTCCTAGTGGATGATCACTTTAATATGAGCCAGCAATGTACTGCAGCCACCAAACAAACCAATGCAATCCTAGGGTGCATTAACAGAGGGGTAGAATCAAGATCATGTGAAATGTTAATACCATTTATAATGCCTTAGTAAGACCACACTTGGAATACTCCATCCAGTTTTGGTTGCCACAATATAAAAAGAATATTGAGACTCTATAAGGATGTGAAGAAGAGCAACAAAGATGATTGGGGGGCAGATACTAAAACTATGAACAGTAGCAGGAATTGTGTGTCTATTTTAATGAAAATACAGACTAGGGGTGACATAATAGCAGTGTTCCAATATCTGAGGGACTACCACAAAGAAGACAGATCAGGTGTTGTTTTTTTCCAAAGCACCAGAAGGCTGGACAAAAAGCAATGGATGGAAATTAACTCTGCATCAGAATTAAAAGAGAATTTTGCAAATAATTACACTCATTATCATCAGTCATTGGATTCACAAGACATAGATTAATTTTTCCATCATTTGTTAAATTTGTTAAATTACACATCATGGTAAGATAAAAGGAAGAAACCATAAATATTAGTATAATGGGTGAACGCAGCCAATATGATGTGAAATTTCCTCTGCATGTGTTTCTGTGTGGAAGGAAAAATAATATTTGAGTTTGTACAGCTGTTAGAATTACCTTGATGTTTCGGTAACAGCAATTACAACATGTCATCATTGTTAGCACTCTGCAGATTGAATAACTTCGCAGCACTTTGGAAAATAATATATCTAATGCTATGCAATACATGCTTTTGGTTAACAGAGTTGACTACAGAATTACAATGAAATTGCCTTTGATTACCTTTGGGACTTGCTGAGAAATTACATTACTTAATAATTCCATGTATATTTGTGAAAGAATGTATAATCTGCGGAAGGTCAGTAGAGTTCAAGGTCTGTTCCTAGTCCACTGCAGAATAATAATATACCTGAAGTATTTCATGAAAAGAAGAAATAGAATGTGTTGGAATTCATTGTTGGAATGTATTTTTATGCAGCAATTACAGTAGTTTTCAGCCAATAGATGGCAGTGTTTGGAACTATGGTATATACTCTATGCTCTTTGTTCTAAATAGAGTTTCCTGTTTTCCTGTTACAGGTAAATAGTTGAGCAGTAAAATACATGGTGATTGTACTCTTTGTTTGCTCTGTGTGGTGCTCTATATAAACAGAATTTCTAACAGAATGTTCTGAAATCAAACGATGAACAATCTGGATATTAGTTCAAATTCAAAATAGCCACCAAAAGTGAAGCAGATAGTATTGATTGGTAGCATTATTTATCAAGTTCTAAGATAACTCAGATTGATCTTAATTAAGATTACATAATATCTATGTCTTTGTAAAAGAAACTGAAAATCTTCAGATCTATAACTCATTAAGGACTGTTGGACGCAATGAAAAGCAAAGCATACAAAAACTAATATAGGAACTAATATTTATAGGAGCAGGAGATTAAAATCAGTTGCATAAAGCCATAACACAACAAAACCACAATATAAAACAATGATTTCATAATCAATAAATGTAAGAGTTCAACATGTAGCCAGATCCTAAGTTATTGCTGAAATAAACGCCAACTTTTGTGCCTGATTTGGCTCTTATCAGATTATCCTGAGATGTTTTCACTGGATGGGAACATTCAGTTCTAGTATGACAGTGCCTGAAGACAATGTACTGTAGCCTCAATGCCCTCTTCTGATGCCTACTGAAGGGCCAGCTCCACTTGCTAGTATTGTTCTTAGGTTCTTTTCCTTTTTAAAAAATGAAACTTTCCCCATGTTGTAAAGCAAGGACCAGCCTCAAGCTCTTTCTCAACTTCCAACAGTAATTCTCCGTCCCTTCTACATCTCAAATGTATTGTAGAAAACAATTTGTGGAGGCTGAAATCCAGTGTTTTGTGGAAAGTGTTTTCTAACTGAACAAAAAATGTATGCCAATGGAAAGATGAAGTGGTATAGAACAATATTTCTTAACCTTAACAACTTTAAATCTGTGAACCTCAACTCCCAGAATTCCTCAGGTAGCATATTGAAAGTTAAAGTTCTCATGTTTAAAGTTGCTAAGGTTGAAAAACACCAATACAGATAGTCCTCGCTTAATGGCTTAGCAACTGTTGAAAGAACAATGAACACCCAAAAAGTTATTTATAACCTAAATCCAAAGTCCCAACAGCCTGTTTACTTTGCAGTCATGTGATAACATTTTGGATGTTCAGCAACCAGCCTGCATTTATGGCCATTTACAACATCCTGCAGACATATTATCAAAATTTACAAAGTCTTTTACTGGTTTTCAGCAAAAAAATGCCCATTGTGAACAATGAGTTTACTTGACAACTGTGGTGTTTGCTTAACAATTACAATATTTGCTTAATGATTGCTGCAAAAAAAGGTCAGAAAATCAGGTCAGTGATGTGATGACTCATTTAACAACTAGCATGACTTAGAACTGTAATTCCAGTTCAATTATTTTCATAAGATGAGGACTACCTATATAGAAAATTCTGGAGTGCAAGAGCAGATAGTGTGGCGCAGCTGGATGTGTCATGTTTGACCATCACCAAAATTTGGTGACAGCCATTTGGTGACAGTGCCTGTATAACATGCTCTCCCAGTTTAAAATGCACCATTGCTACTGGTCCAAAAGTTGAGGATCACTGTTTTAAATTATAAAATTGCATTGTTAATGTCTCACAGAAATAAAACTGGTACTTCAGTGTTTAATTCTGATGAAGCATTTTTAAATTAAAATTTAATGTTTTAAATTAAAAATTGTGGTTGCTGGAAGCAAAGTTTGACTTTTTAATCCACTGAGGTCTGACTGTAGTGCTGGTCTGAAAATTAGAACATGGAAGCTGTTCAAGAATAGCTTTCCTATTATGCCAGATCAAATTTACTGACCTTCATCTTAAAGCCACAAGACTTTAATGTATATATATTAAATCCCTAACGTATATCCTATAACCCCACAATAATGACAGACAACTGATTAATATATTTGCTTTTGGTTATCAAAGAAACATCCTACAGCATATGGACTAGCATAATTAAATAAAGCTTGTCTATTAGCAATGGCAGCAAATATTTGTAGAAATGGTTTGGCTTTGCCTTGAAAAAGAAAAATACAGCTGTAGCAATAGAACTGTTCAAATCTAGCTCTGGCAGCACTAAAATGAATAATCACAGAGTGTGTTCGTAATGAAAAGAAAGGGAGAGGATTACTCCCATCTTAGTGTCCTAAATTAACAGTGATCCATTTGTTTATAAACAACAGTAACAGCAGCAAAACAGGCAACTTGGGACAAAGATTTGTGCTCACAATTTTCTCAAATTCATTTTCAGCTATTTGCTCAATTATGTGTGCAAATCACCTTGAATGAAAATTCTTCAGATTTAAGTAATTTGATGTTTCAGACATTGAAATTATCCACTTTTTAGGTGTCTTGTGCGCAATGTATCTCATTAACTAATTCCACTGTGTCGTGAACCGGGAGGATATGGCAGTGTTACAAATAACTCTTAGATCGGTCTCTTGCTGCATTAAAACATTACTGATTTTCATCGCTCCTGGCCTCAGGAGTGATCAGACAGAATGCAGCATACAAGCGCCTTCTTATAAACTACTTTATAAACATCTCCTTTTTTTTTTCTTATTATAGCAAGGTACAAAGGCAGCATTTTCTGCAATTGCTCTGGTTATATAACTATGCAACTATAATTCAGGAATGCACACAAACAATTTTACAGTTTTTACCCTTTGCCTCCCCCTGGTGTCTATGCTCATAGGTCCATAAAATGTAGCCACTTTTGTTATGTCCTAAATGCTTTAGCCATCTGAGATTAACTAACTGAGATTCTCTTCATCAACAATAGTAGCACCTCTACTAAAATGATAGTGTGCCTACCTTAAATGCAAGGAAGCTGATGTGATTCAGTTTTTCTTTGTCGTTCTTTTACACTCTTCAGTCCATCAAGACACCCACTCTATCTCTCCTATGCTGGAAGAAATATCCATCTGGTTCAGTTTCAAATGGGGAGAAAGACATTGGAAACATGGAGGCTGGTTGTAAAGATGGTTTAATTGTGAAGCAGAACCACCAAGCACGTGTGATTCTGGGTAGCTCACCACCTGGTTTGATGAGCACATGGATTTTTATACAGTTTGTTCTACAGCGTTTTGTAATTTAGAGGCTTGTTTTGTGTATTTTGTTATTTGATTTTAATTAGTTTATCTAGGCAGGCAATGAGTTGGGGTTTTTAATCTTATTTAACAAATGTAATTAATCCTAGATGCCTGCTTCCTTAGGGTTTTAATTCTGTCTTGAATGGATTACCAAATCTGCATTTCTAAAAGTTGGCCCCTTAATTTCTACTTGGGGCAGAGAGCTGAGGTTCTGATTTTCTGTCTTTAGAAACATGTTTCTTCTTTAGGGAAAATATAATATTCTGCTTTTTTAATATTTCCTAAAATATTTAATTCTTCTAAGAGGAGTGGGTGCTAACTTTCTACATCTGTAAGATCAGCTTTTGATAATCCAGACAGAACAGAATGAAAGATAAATTCTGGGTGGGTTTCAATTTTAATGGAAGCTCATTTGGGTGTTAATTTGGAGTGCTTTTAGTTTGAACATTTGGACATTTTCTCCATAAAAACAGAAAAAAATGTTGCAGGGAAGAAAGAAATTCATATTTCTCCAACTCCCCAAAATACAAGACAAAGAAAACAGGGCAATTACAGACACATATGATCAAGCTTCATCTGGAATTGCCTTTGGAGAATCAACATTTATCTCCATATTTTCCCCTTATGTGTGGCTGCTGCTGTCAGTGTTTGCTAGGAGCAGAGGGAAGAAATAGGAGCTTCTATATTCCCTTTGTAGTGAGAAATGGCCCTTATCAACATCTAGAAATCACTCATCTTTTTCCTGAGGGACATATAGTTATGGCATCAATGTGCAATTCTGCAAGCTGTCCTACATTCATTTCCTGAGGAACCAAATAGACTAATCATGATGATGAGTCACCACACAGCGAAACATCATGCAAGTCACAACTACTCTTATCTGAAGCACCTTTTCATTTCATGTGAATGTTATATTCTCCTTTTTTTTCAAAATAAATATATGCCTGGAATTCACTCAGAAATGAAGCAATTAATTGGCAGACTGGAACTTATTGAGGTCAGAAAACTTTCTGTATTCTATGGAAAAAAATAGGCCTAGACTTTGAAAAAAGTACTGCAGTTTTCTGTTCTGGATTTGCAATCATTTGTAAAAACTTTTAAGAGCAAACAAATAAAAAGAAACAAAGGAAAAAGAACAAGTCACACTCAATCAGAAAGCTATATGGGGTAGTCTAAAGCAAAAAGTGACATTTTGATGGGGAAGTATTTTAATAATGCTTCAGGCTTTTATTTTAGTTATTTATTATTGTTAGCCAGATACAAGTGCAACAGGAAGGCAATAAATGGTTTATTTTTCAGTTATTTGTTAAATCAGATGCTCAAGGAAAATAGTTTTTAAAATGCCTAATTTTCCTCTAGGCTGTTTAAAGATGTATTAGATATTTTAGTGAAATGAAGGAAAACAAGAAGTGAATGCAAAGCAGGTAAGGAGATAGGTAACTAAAAAATTAGAGCAATAATTTTAGAATTATTGTAGATCCAAACAAAATTGTTTTTCATGATCATAACCTTTAAATTATGCATAAAACAGCATAGTTAAGCCATGGAAAATAATGCAATGATTTTGGTAAAACAATTGTTGTTTTTTAATATATTTTTATAACATGCCTGCATCAAAATAATTCAATAACACATACCAAGGAAAGGCCTGAGCAATGAGGTACATCTTCAAAGACATCAAAAACATGACATAAATGGGAGTTTCACACACGGTAAAAGAAAAGTATTCCAGAAGGAGAAAGTACAACAGCTAAGTCTAGAAATCACACTCAAAATTATCATTTTTGTTATTGTCATTCTCTACAACTGTTGCAATACAACACTGTGGGCATGAATTGCAGCTGGTGTAGCTTTACTTTCGTTCCTTCACTCATCCACCTTAGGAGCATTAAAAGGGGAGTTCAGTGAATTTCCAAGATGAGATTAAGTGAAAATGTTGAGTGATTATTGCTGAAACGAATATCCATATTCTTCTTTAAAAAATGGTCTTCATTTTTAAAAGAAGTGGTCTTCTGTTTCTCCGATGGAAATACAGTAAAATGAGAAGAGGACTCAGGTTAATTTCTTTCTTGCATCAGCTCTTAAAGATCAAATCACATTTCTTCTGACAGCCTCCTGGCAAAATGCCTTTTAGAGGGATTATTTTCTGCTAGCTGTTTCCATCTCACCTTTATTGTCTAAAGGTAAAGGTAAAGATTCCTCACGCACATACATGCTAGTTGTTTCCGATTCTAGGGGGCAGTGCTCATCTCCATTTCTAAGCCAAAGAGCCAACGCTGTCTGATGACGATTCCATAATAATGTGGCCGGCATGACTAAACACCAAAGGAGCACGGAGCGCTGTTACCTTCCCACCAAGATGTTCCCTATTTTTCTACTTGCATTTTTTACATGCTTTCAAACTGCTAGGTTGGCAGAAGCTGGGGTAAGTAACAGGAGTTCACTCCATTACGCAGCGCTAGGGATTTGAACCGCTGAACTGCTGACCTTTCTGCTTGACAAGCTCATCTTCTTAGCCATGTGTCCCCTTTTATTGTCTATAAGTGAGCAAATCAGATTTTTATGAGGTCAAGAAGGCAGTTTAAGCTCCAAGCAAACAGTTTCACAAGTGTCCCCTTTCTTTCTTGAAACTTGTCTTGTCAGTGTGACTTGTTTACTATGACTATGATCCAGGCAATCTGATTAGGATAGACTTCGAACTAACACTGGATTCTTAATTTTTCAGCTATTAGCGGCCCTGTCCTTCCAAGTCTTAATCCTGCCTAATCGTAAGAAATTTGTTTCTGCATTTTAATATTTCAGGAAATTGTAATGTCTGTTGGCAAGAACAAAAGCATAATAAAATGTAATTTATGAAGGTTTTCAAATACAAATTAGAAATGCACATTGTAATAGTCAAGATTTATTTGCTGGCCAAATGAATGTCTCACTGGGCTTGCAAATGTGTGCAAATTACATCCATCACTGGAAGGGACCTTGGAAGTCATCTAATCCAACCCCACTGCTCAAGCAGGAGATCCTATATTTCAGACAAGTGACTGTTTAATCTTTTCTTAAAAACCTCCAGTGATGAAGCACCCAGAACTTCTGATGGCAAGATGTTAATTGTCATCGCTGTTAGGAAGTTTCTCCTTAATTCCAGATTGCTTCTCTCCTTGATTACTTTCCATCCATTGTTTCATGTTCTGCCTTTGGTGCTTTGGAAAATAAGTTGAACCCTCCTCTTTATGGCAACCTGTCAAATATTGGAATATTGTTATCATGTCCCCACTCCCCTTCATCTTTTCTCAAATCTTGTAACCATTCTTCATATGTTTTAGTCCGGCACCCACAACCTTTTGGGCACCAGGGACTGGTTCCATGGAGAAATGTTTTCTGCATAGCAGAGAGGGCATGGTTTTGCATGCTGCCTGCATTCCGCAGATTGGGCTTCATTTGTTTGCCCGGCCCAGTTGCTGGTATGCCATGGACTTGTGCCAGTCCATGGATGGGGGGCTTGGGAGACCCAATTTTAAGTCTCCAGGCCTTTAATCGTCTTAGTTGCTCCTTTTTGCACTTTTTCCAAAGTCTCAACATCCTTTTTTGTAATGTGGTGACCAAAAGTGAATGCAGTATTCCAGGTGTGGCTTTATTAAGGCTTTATAAAGTAATACTATTACTTCATGTGATTTTGATTCTATGCCTCTATTTATACAACCAAGGATTGTATTAGATTTTTTGACTGCTGCCTCACACTGTGGCTCATATTTAAGTGACCATCTACTAGAACTTCAAGGCCCCTGTCACAGTTACTGTTTTTAAACCAGGTTTCACCTAATCTGTATGTGTACTTTTGATTTTTTTTTCTGCCTAAGTGTAAAACCTTGCTTTTCTCCACATTAAATTTCATTTTGTTGAATAGGGCCCATTGTTCAAGTCTATTGAGATCTTTTTGGATCCTGAGCTTGACTTCTGGGGTGTTGCTATTCCTGGCAGCTTAATGTCATATGCATATTTGATAAGTTCCTCTTCTATTCCCTCATCTAAGTCATTTATTAAGATATTGAAGAATACTGGGCCTAAGATGGAACCTTACCCCACTGCTTACTTCCCTCCATGTAGTACCATTAAGGATGACTCATTGAGTATAATTTGTCAGCCAGTTACAAATCCATCTGGTGTGATGCTGTCTATCCCATATTTTTCTAGCTTCAAATTCAAATTCAAATTTATTGGTCACATACACGGTTATACATGGTACAATATGCAGTGAAATACTTATGCGACCGCCTGCAACCGCGAGTAAGTTAAGGCAAAATGGGAGGGTAGGGTAGGAAATAAGTTAGGAAATAAGTTAGGGGTAGTTGGGAAGGTGGGAGTGAGATACAATCGTGGTTCCTATTATAGTCCTGAGTGTTCTTGTGGTTCCTGGTTTAGTGTCCGTATTGCCTGTGGAAAGAAGCTTGTGGTCTATTTTGTCGAATGCCAAAAGTATACCATGTCCACAGCATTTATCTGGTCTAATCACTTTGTCAAAGAATGAAATAAGATTGGTGGCAAACCTAAAAGGACTCTTTGCAGATTTTTTTTTTTCTCTTTACTCATGATCACATTGGGGATGTCACTTGGAACCCTGACATTTGGTTTGGCATGATCTGTTTTTAAAAAACTCATGCTGGCTTTTATTTATAACTTTATTTTTTTCTAGATGTTTCCAGATCTAATTTCCCAGGAATTGATGTTAGGCTGATCGGTCTGTAGTTTCCTGGGTTTTTTTAAAGATGGGAACTTACTTTTTCACATGCACCATATTTTTCAGAGATATGCATCTATGTACACATCAAATGAAGTATTTTTTCCACCTTTATGGTGTACTTCTAATGATCCATGGTCCAAGACTGCAAAGCTGAGGTTGCATTTCCTTCCAAACACTACAATTCTTTCTTTATTGCCCTTTATGCTTAGTAAGTTCCTAATTTTTGACAAAATGCTATGTTCTAATTTTTGATATTGTAAAAAACATTGCACACTTTAAGTTACACTGTCATATAGAAAGTACATAGTTACCAATAGGGCAAGTGTACTACCCACATATCATAACTATTTATATTCACAGTCACTGGTATATATGGAATGTCCTTCTTAATAACATTACAGTAACTTGTTACAGTTAATAAAACAGACTAATGCTAGGAGAGGAGATAAAATCCATTGAAATCTTAACAAACACAAAGACTATTACAATGGTAGTAACCCTAACGTTAAATATTATATATTTAAACATGGAAGAAATTCATATTTAGACAAAACAAAATTTAGAAACTTCAATTACATTATATCAAAAGTCCTTTCCATGTATAATGAAAACTCTACTATTTATTTCCATTTTTTTAAATGTATATTCAGAATATACTCTAATATCACTTTTTAAAAATTTGTTCAGGATGGATGGTCAAAGTGTACATTTAGTAAGGACATCGGGTTATAACTTCCAAATCAAATCAAAGTTATGTAAGTATTTTTGAAAGGTATCTACAGCAAACCAAGATTACATCAAAATGACAGCCTGTTTTCACTTTCCTTCCTTCTGCTGGCATTCAGAACACTAACCTTTGCTGAAATAGTGACTCTATAAAAACATTTTTTCAGCTAAACACTAGCATAATCAGAAGAAGAACAAAGAAACACTCATAGTTTTTAATGCTGCTGAATGTTATAATTTGCAATTTGGGATACCAAATATCCTAAAAATGACTCTAAAATATGACTTAAATATTTTGTTTTTAAAATGTGTTGCGTATATCAACCAACTATATTTAACCAACCAAACCTAACTTGTTTGCTTCTTGGGAAAAATTCAAGACCCCATTTAGATTTGCTAAAGCATGAGATGCAGAGGGATGTAATAGATATACCGTCTGAACACAATAGGCTTTGAGATCCTATAGGTGGGGGGAAAAAGAAAAATTACCCAGAACATCTTTACTTAGATTAACCTTATTTCATATAACAAAATAAGTACAATGTAAAGAGAAGTGCTCCTCCTTTTGGACTGCACAAATATTGTCATTTCAGGTTTCAGAACATACAATCTGGATCCATGGTTGCTATTTCCTCTTTTGAAATCTGGAGGACTAAAACAGACATCCAGGATTGTGTGCCTCAGCATATGGCTCATCGAAAATAGAACTGTGCTATAAAGAATGTGAGCCACAGAATGATTGTGCCATCTGCCACCAGGATTTAGGTTTATTCCATTTTCAAGGGAAGAAACATGGTAGCAGATGACATTACTTCCACTGACAACTTTGAATTTCCCCTGGACGAGGGGAAAGTGGGGACTTTCCATGTGCAAGCCATGGCCTTTCAAACAAATAGGTTTCTAGCAAAAACAGCACTTATTTTCCCCTTCATCTCTTCCCAATATGATCTAGTTACATCAGTTTGTCTATAACATTTTTCAAGATCACAAAACTCAATTTATATAGATGGCTAGACACAATCTGAGACTACCAATTGAATCTGACATCTTCAGCTGAAAGTGATAAAAACAAATCACTTCTTTTCAAAGGCAGTTACTGGGGATCTATCAGTCTATCTGCCTTGCCACGCAAATATTGCACCAATTTCCCAACTTTTGAGAATATAAGTAATTGTCCTTATATACCTCATAAAAAGTAGCCATAGTCACAAAGTCTGCTCTAGTCTGAAAAGTTGATTTCATTCAACTTTTGTTGCTTTTTATGTGGAAGAATACATGTTTCTTCATCTCCATCAGTGTGACATTAAGGTATTAGGGGTGAGCATGGATATTAATTTATTGTAAGAAAGCATATATATATATTGTAGATAGGTTGTTAAGAGAAGAATAAAACCTAAGAAAAGACCAAAAGCTAGGAAATACAGAAAAGTTTGTGAAATATAGAAGCACATCAGGTCTGGGGTTAAGCTCCTTTTCAGGAAACAAAAATTGAAATTGGCCAAATCAGCATTAAAGAAAATGAGTGAAGGGGGGTGGCAGCATAGAATTGATGATTTCTTATTAATGCAGCACATAACACCAAATACATCGACTGGCAAAAGCCCAGCCAAATTATTAATGGGCCG
>JAEANM010005477.1:0-19578 GCA_017656035.1 Myanophis thanlyinensis
AGCTAACATAGGAATTGTATCAGACCCTTCAGCGAAATCAGCTTCCCAGATTCTCTCTCTCTTTTTTTTTTCTACCGTGGAGAGAAAAAAGAAAAAGTCTTCTTCTGGGACTTTTCTTGTGCTAGTAACTAGTTCGGCAGGCCGGATTAAAAAGCCCAACGGGCTAGATGTGGCCCACGGGCCATAGTTTGCCCATGTCTGGTCTAGGCTGAGTTGGGTTGGGTAGAGTGAGTAGCGTTGACATGAGGTTTTTCACGATGGCGATGAACTGCTTCCTGAGTAAAAGGATATTGAGTGTGAGGCAGAAGCATCTCTGAGGCTGGTACCAGATGGTGATAGTATCGTTGATACGTTGGGTTGTATGTTGGTGTTCTTTGGCATAGGAGTAGAATAGCTTGGGTCAGAGAAGATTGGGTGGGTGGAGAAGGAGGGACAGGCAAGGATAATGCTTAGAAGAGGGGGATAGAGTGGAAGATGGGGGATGGGCTGTTCTTGGGGAAAGTGACCTTAATATTTTGAATCAGAGCATCTTCCAGCCCTTTGTAGTCTGCCCAAGGCCTGATAATCAAGGCTGCATAGACACTGGCTCCTGACTGTTGTTGCTTAATACAGAGTTAGCCTGTAATAAAATTGGTCTCACCCAAATCACAATGACTTAATTGTGGGTGAGATATCTGACTTTCTCTGCAACACCAAAAACTGCCTGGGTCCAGAGGGAAGGTTTCCCTCTCTAAAGTTGCCCAGCTGGGTTTTGTGTGTAGCATCAGCTGCAAAGCCAGAGTCAGGATGGAGGTATGGCAATTGTTACTTGAGAACCATAACAGCTGTCAGAGGCACTGCTCCACAGATTGTCTAGTGTAAGATCCTCTTTGTAATATTGTACTACAGGAATCAGAAGGGACTGTTCTGATCCCTGTATGATGTTATCTAGCTTGACACATCTGCAAGAAAACAATCAAGCTCAGAGAGCACCAAGGATGCCTCTTTTCAACCCTGAGCTACAAATATTCTCCTTTATTGTTATTGTGTGCATAGCAACTTTCCTGCTATATAGCAACCTCTCCAGTGGAGCTCCTAGAGTCTGTGGCTTGGTTGGCATTGGAGTTCCTCAATCTTACATTTCCAGGGGACTTCAGAGAACTAGCCATCCTTGGGTATAGGCCTGGCTCATGAAGTGGCTTAGCAATTCATGATTACCATGGCAACTGTGAACCTAACCCAAATTATCTCTGGCCTGACTACAACAAAGGGCATATAGTAGACATTGCTTTTAATCTAAAGGCACTTGAACTGGTGTTTTTAGTCCCTTGCCATGAATAGATCACTCTTTGCTGGCTCTGGGGTTCTATGGTATCATCCCTGCCTAAAGGGAAGCAGGCAGTATCGAATGGTTTTCCTCGGCATCTAATGGAGCCTTCTGAGTTCCACAGGGAGCTTGGGGTCATTTCTGGGGGTCTGGTAGGGTTCAACTGAAGCTTTAGTTGCTGCTTGGAATACAGGTAGTCCTTGACTTACAACAGTCCATGTAGTGACCATTTAAAATTGTAACAGCAATGAAAAAAGTGACTTATAACTATTTTTCATACTTATGACCGTTGCAGTATCCCCATAGTCATGCAATCAAAATTCAGACAGTTGGCAACTGATTCATATTTATGACAGTTGCAGTGTACCAGGGTCCCGTGATCACTTTTTGCAACCTTCTTACAAGCAAAGTCAATGGGGAAGCCAGATTTCACTTATCAACCATGTTGCTAACTTAACAACTACAGTGATTCATGTAACAATTGTGATAAGAAAGGTTGTAAAAAGGAGAAAAAAATCACAACAAATGTTTCACTTACCAACAGAAAGTTTAGGTTCAATTGTGGTTGCAAATAAAGGACTACCTATCATAAGATAACTTTAGCTTTAGTTGTAAGTCATGCCTATGCAGACTCTATGTCCATGGACTCTGCCTTACCATTTGGCCACCACAAGTGCTCACGGCACATTGAGCTAGTCACGTCCACCTTGGCCACACCTATTCCAGCCATGCCCCCTCCAGCCCCTCCGAGCTCAAACACAACCCCAATGCAGCCTTCAATGAAATAGTTTGGTCCTGAAGGTTGCAGCACAGGTAGCTTATGATGCCTCTCAATACACTAATATAACGCCTCTGCTCTGTGAGCTGCAGTAGCTCTCAATAGGCTTCTAGTTACAATTCAAAATGCTAGATACTATCTAAAAAGTTCTATAAAGCATAAGACCAGGCTATTTGTGGGATTGCCTGTCCTCAACTGGTTTTGCCTGCTCCCTAATTCTAGCAGGGAGGGAATACTCGGGTCCATTTGATCAATCAATGCCATCTTGTTGGACCTGCAGCTTTACTTTCTCCATGGCTGCTGCATCTGCAGCCAATAGCATCTCCTCCCAGAGATCCAGATGGCTCTGAACTGGTTAGCTTTTCATAAAGCACTGAAAACCTGGTGGTCCCCCCCCCCCCCCCAGGCATTTGGACTACTAAATTAAGTTCATTCTTGTTGGTAATGTGGCTTTTTATTTTGAGTTTTATTGTTTAAGCCAGGGCATCATAAGTTATATATTGTGTTTATGGTTTAAATTCTAGTATGCCACTCAGAATCACTGTTGTGACATAGGCAGCTTAATAAATAATATAAGTTTATTTTTTTTTTAATGATGTCTTTACATTTCCATTTGAGCAAATTTGACCATGACTATCCTGACTCCTTTCTGCTTTTGGTTCTGGGACCATTGAGGTCTACAGTACATCCAAAGATTAGTTTTTTTTCCTCTGAAAGCATCACAACACACATTACTTTCCTCCTTTTGTTCCAGAAAGTAAAGGATATTGAAAGCTGCAATCAGACGAAAACTTTCAAACAATATAATTTTTTCTCTAAAAAGAATGTGGTCTTAAAGCTTGGGATTTTTGTAGGATAATAGCAATATACCTAGCTTAAATATATTGTGTTTTCTTCAATATTTTGGAAAATGTATAAAATGTATAAAAAGATGCATTAGCCTTGCCCACTGAACCACTGAACCTTGCCCACTTGTCCTCACCTCTTTCTTAATTGCAAATACTTACTTATAAACTTTTTTCTTGAATGCAAAGGCTCACTCAAAAATGGTAATACCAAAAATGAGCTTCTGAACAAAGAGGAACTGTTCCATATATTTCACAAGAGTCTGTCTCTACACATAAAACCGAATATGACAGCCACAGAAGAAGAATGGTTTCAAAGGTAAGAAAAATATCTTGTTTCACTGAGAGTACAGAAATAAAATAGAAAGGGTGATATTGTTTTTATTTTATTAAGATTAAAATTGTTAAGCAATATTGTTCTCCCATTTTGATTTCTCTCTTTCTTTAGTTTTTTTTTTCCCTCTGTCCTCTATTCCCTTAGTTCGGTTCAGTTCAGTTTTGTTTTTATTTATTCAATCTCATTAGCCAAATTGTTTGACTCTTCCTGACAGTCAAGACTGGCCTGTTGTCTAGCAATAGCAGTGCAGAGTTTCAAATGGCATTATAATAAAGAACAAATGAAAGCCAGAATGGATACCATGATGATATAGGAATACTTTTAAAAGTACTCCTTTGGCTGGCTAGATGGATTTGCATCAAATTAGCAAAAATGACAGGATTCTTCTCACACCTTGGTCACAAGTAGGGTTGCCCGTTGCAACAACCCAACCCTCTTCACTGCCTATCAACTAGTCCAGGGGTGGGCAATTACGGCTCCTTCATGACTCGTGGACTGCTGGCTCAGGAATTCTGGGAGTTGAAGTCCACGAGTCATGAAGGAGCCGTAATTGCCCACCCCTGAACTAGTCAATCTGCCTGCTTGCCTATAAGGTAGAATTTGATTGTGCCTGCTGGCTATCTATGGGAATGATGGTCGAGGACAGAAGTGGGCAATCCAAGATGGTTTCCAAAGTGCACAGGGCCAAAATATTTGTCCCAATTCTGAAACTGTGGAGAAGGACCCAAAGAATATCCCAGATGTCTTAAGTTTTACAAAAAGTTTTAAAGGGCTTGTTTTTTTTAAGCATAAAAAGAATTGCTCGTTGTTGGTTGGGGATCCTAATGTCAATTTATCTCAGAAGCAAAACCTATTTCAACTGCAATCACTTAATATTGAAATTCAGATGTCTATGAAGATTCTCAGTCATTCAGGTCATGGTTGTCCCAATCATGAGACATCCTTTTTTTTCCCAAGAGGCAACTGGACTTTCTGGTTTTTCTTTGAAAACATTTCACTTCTCATCCGAGAAGCTTCTTCTGCTCATCCAAGATCTGCTTTAGGAGAGGTTTGGTGTTAATGTAAAAGTAGGAGTGTTTCTAGAAACAAAAGCTGACCCTGTCATTTTTATTTCCATTGTTTCATATCTGACCATAAAATATGCATGAAATTAAGAATATGCATATTTTTATATCTGGGTAAATCTACAAGCCTATTTAAACATTTCATTTGATTAGGAAGCTTCTAACTCTTATTGAAACCTTAATATAATTATTATCCTGACATAGATAAAAGTAGACAATGTAAAAAAGATATATGTATTATATTAGAATTATTTTTCATCTGGATCATAATAAGATTTCATTTGGGAAAATTGAAGACCTAGAAGGGTGGCCATTCAGGTATTTATTTTTGTCTTCCATTTGTTGCATTACAATACAGAGAGATAAATGGTTTGACCTCAGCTGGTATGATAAGATAAATTAAATTGTGAAAGTTTATATAAGAGTTCAAAATGGAACTAACTAAGTTTCATGTCTGGGTTTGAAAGAAAAATTCTGGATACACGAAATGTACTGGAACCAGTCACTGAAGTAACCACATTGTGGATAAATTAGAACCCATTATTTGTGATCTAAAGCAATTTTTAGACAATTGTTTCAAAAGCATTGATATAATCACATTGTCTCTGGAAGAGTGTAGGAAAGAGAGCCCTTTGACATGAACGGAAGGAATATCAATAAGAGTTCCAAGGAAGGTATAGAGTATGGAGGAGAATTCTCAGGTTGATTATGAGAGGCTTAAGGTTTCATGCACTGCAAGTATGAGGGTGACACCCATTCCTTTTTCATGAATATAGCTGAGCTAGTGCCTAAGTAGAGTATTGGATTGGATTTAGGACAATAGAGAGAGATTTAGGGCTTGTCTTCCTGTCCCATTAACTGTGACATAAACATACCTGGTAATGGTTTATTAATGCCGTTTCCTTAGGACATTGCCCGAAGGCACTGATTTCTAAATAGGCATCTGCTTGTTTGATTCCTGACTGCCATTTTCTAAACCAGGTCTTAAATAAGCTTCATTTACATGCTTTGTTTTTATTTAAAAAACAACAACAACCCTGCTGAACAGGGATTCCTGCCCAGGAATAGGAAAAGGCAAATTACAAAATTCTGTGTTGAGACACACAATGCACATCCTGCCCATTTTGTACATACATCATCACATCATCTATGAAAAAATGATGACAATATGATGCTGCTTTCATCAAAATGAGAGAGCTAGTACAAGGTGCATTTAAGAAAAGAAAACAGAGCATGCAGCCAGCTGTTTGTTGTTCGCTATGTCACCACTGAGTGAATTACAACTTTTGTACTGCTTTTACCAACAAGTAGGCAGTTCTTCTTAGAATTTTTTATTTCTTTGGTTGATGGAATGCCATTTTGCCTACTCTTCTCCAACTTCATGGTCCTCTATGGGCTACTTATGGATCTAGCAATTATAGGGACAGAACTGGATTCACATGTAACAGTGTTTGAAAATGGGGCACACTCATTATTGATCTGTTTCTCCAACATCACTTCCATCTCAGCAACTTCTTAGATGAGCAATTTCTGGACATACATTTAGAGCTAGACCAGTATTGTAGCCTGACTAACCGGTCTGGCCAAAACATCAGGTTTTTCATAAGAACAATTATATAGCTAAAGAAGCTGACCATTGTTTGAATAGGAATATCCCCTGTTCCCCAAATGAATTTGATGTAAAACAAAGCAAGCAAGTTTAATTGTTGAGTTGTAAAACATAGAACCCTATTCAGAAATTATATTTTGCAACTTTGCTTAAGTTTTTTTCAAATAGACATACCATTTTTATTTTCATCTGTAAGAAATATGACTACAACATTCATTAACCAAATGCCAAACTAGTGATATTATCTCGCTCTTCTCTCTGAAATCCTTTTAAGCATTGCCAGAATTTTTAAGGAAAAAAAAAAGACTTTCACATAATGCATTCTCTCTCAAATGCATGTATAAAATTGCCCCAACTCGATTTTATGCTGCACCTGTTTAACTCAGGTTTGTGCCAAATGAAGTGTAACAGAATAATTTTAGCCTAAAATTTCTAATGTAGAATATATTTAAACCCTCCAATCTAATTTAAATAGCCATGGAAGAAGAATTATAAGCATTTATTTGAAAAATAACACCTTAAAAGCAAAGCAGTGCTCAAAAAATATCTGTGAAGCAAAATGGATATTAAAGATATTCACCCTGTCCCCGACTGGAGAACTATATAAGAGAGGCCATAGAATCTATCTCAACTTCAAATCTGTATGTAATAATCACATATAACTATAAACTCTGGCAGAAATTATTCTAATATATGTATGATGAAACAGTTTGTGTATAAACATTAATATATGTCAAGAATTCTACATGTGGTGGAAGAAGTTGGCCAAATCAGAATCCCCTTCACACAGGGATCTCAGTATGTATATATGTACGTTGAACAAAGGAACACATGGTATAACATGTTTCTGCCACAATTATAATATACAGCCGTGACACATATCAGTATTTGGAAAAGGTTAGCTGTATAATTCCACAATCCCCCTCCAATGTTCTCTACAGGTGTATGGGCAAAAGGAATTGTCGGCTACATCTCTCTTTTACCTAAATCCAATTACAGAAGGATTTAACATGTTACTATATCTGCATCCACTCTACAGAATTGATAAATCTGTGGAAGCAAATTATGTCAAAAAGAAAATGGGAGTAATTACTAGAATTCTAACATCGTAAAATCTAGTGTCATTATGAACTTTATATCTGGATGTCTCTGTGTTGATGGAAAAGAATGGATTCAATTCTTAATTTTCATTGTATAAAAATAAATGTGTAATATGTGCTAAAATAGGGGGGAAATGAAAATAGCTCCCCTTCTACACTGCAGCATGTAAAAAAAATTAAGCTGGACAGCAAATGAATATAATAATTGCATTGCAATTATTAGACCTAAAAGCCATCTAATCTACCATCTCAATACCTCTGAGAAACATAAAAGGAAATTGGTTGAGATCATGGAGAATCTCGCTAACCAAAAAAAAATAAAAATGAAGAACACAGAAATGGGTTAATGGTCTGTCAATAAATGGCAAGCTGTATAAGAAACAAGTTAATATATTAATAATAAAAATAGTTTAGTTTACAAAAATATCTATGACAATCCTAACCTTTGTCCTCTTGACTGCATGAAAAGACTTTAGGCTCCCATAAGATGCTTTCAAAGTTATCTATATGCCTTTTTAGGTGTCTTTTTTATACCATCATCTAATGAGGGAACAATGCGCTATTTTGAGAAAGTTCTGTGATTATGAGTGACATCTCAGTAAGACAGTCACAGGCAATTTGGGGAGCAAATAGGTGCATTATGCATGTGGAAAACCTTTCAGTGTTAGTTTCAGCCTCAATCATTACATCCTTTTGGAACATCTCTATAGATTGGGACATGAGGCATGGTGAGATAGGGGGGTTCCAATTCAATTTAGAAGAAAGATTCAGAAGACAGTTTTACAAGTGAGGGATGCATTCCCAACTTCCTGGCCATTATTTTGTGGATCATTCCTCAAAGCTTCCATTTTGTTCTTGCCTATGGTTTAATTATCTGCAGGCAAGGTTTTCTAGTTTCTTCATGGATGAGGAATAACTAATGTTTGTACCATAATAATCTGTTCCATAAGATAGTAGAAGTCCTAAACTAGGATGAATATTGACATATGCACCAATCTGTTCTGCTATTTTCCCTCTAAATTAATTTTAACTTTCATTCCATTTACTAAAGGTCTCCTGCACATTTGTTTAATTTTTGTTTGCTGCCAAAATCAATGTGTTGCAAAATTGCGACACTTGTAGGAAATATATGTGGGGAAAATTCTATCAGTATGGTGAAATTGGTTATGAAATTAGTTAAATATCTGATCTCTGATCAAATATTTTGAGATTGATTAGAGATGGTATAGAATATGCAGTTTAGTTTTCTTCTAGCTAACTGTATTTAGCACAACTGGGTGACCTTGAAAATTAAGTAGGATTAAAACTAGTGTTTGGGTTAAAAAGAAAAAGAAAATACTGGGTAATTCTCTACATTGTAGAATTTTAAAAAAATTATTAAAATTATATTTGGAATAATAAAATAATGATGATATGCATTAAAGAATTCCTATTATTGCGCAGTATAAAAATATAATAAGTAACCATTAAGCATGTTTTAGTGCATAGATGAAGAGATCAACATGCATATTTCTAATCTCTATTGGGTCTTATGGTAGACAGTAAACTCATACAAATACAGATGCATACTATTGTCCAGATCACCTAGACTTTGCTCAACAAAACACATTTCATTCATCTCCATAAAAGTTGCCTTCAGACAATTCTGCAAGATCAGTGCTGAAACACTTTTTATGTTTCAGGCATCAACTTGTATTTTAAAAACCAAATTGCTAGCCAGGAAATACACAATACTGAATACATTGCAGTATTTTTCAAGTTTAAAATGTGCTAGAACATATAAAGTTGATTTTTCACAACATATTTAATTTGGTTATAGAAATAATCTATTTTCTGTATTTGTACAATACATTGAATAACAATAAGCCAATTAAATTGGTTTGCTTGCACTAAATGGTGAACCACAAACAACCATAATAAGGTTAAAAGTTACCAAACTAAATATATTGGGTAAATCCAGCCATTGTGTTAATGTTGGAGAAAAAGATTATTAATTTGTCTCTCTCTTTCCCACCCTTTCTATACATTCTACAGCAATGCAATAATAGGCCCCAATTGCTGCTATATTAACTTATTTTTTACAATATCATTTGTCTGCAGCATGTAGATCTGCATAGAAACAATATTTTAAAATTAATTATGCTTGTTCATAAGTGCATTCCTGCTGCAAACCATTTGGCAGACTGTGAGGTTTGGCTTCCCTTCCTTCCAGGTAGCCAGAACAAATTATTCTGACAAGTCCACTTAAGTTGCCCTATAAATTCCCATTTAGTAGTGGATTTCACCTGTGAATACTCATTCTGTATTCATTGTACAAACTTCTAGCAAGTTCCAGCTTTATCTCTTCTAGTCAGTTTCACAGCAGGGAAAGAAAACTTCTAGATTTATAGAAGTAGTCTAGGTAAATCCTTGACTTACGACCACAATGGAGTGAGTTTTGCCCCATTTGAACTTTCTTGCTGGAGTTTTTAAGTGAATCACAGCACTTGTTAAGTTAGTAACATGGTTTGTTAAGTGAATCTGGCTTTCCCATTGCCTTTGCTTGCCAGAAGGTAGCAAAGGTGACCACATGACATCAGGCCACTGCAGACCTCACAAATAGCTTTTCTCCAAGGGAGATGGGCGCTTAAGAAATATGAAATATAAAGAACATAAATGAATACATACCAGTGGCCAAATGTCCAAATTTTGATCATGTGACCACAGGGATACTGCAACAGTCATGTAAAAAACAGTCATAAGTCACATTTTTCAGTGCTGATGGAGCTTTGAATGGTCAGCAAACGAATGGTTGAAAGTTGACAATTATCTGTATGTGTCTTCCACCACTGTCCTACACATTTCTGAGGAAGAATGAACAATATCAGGAATATGAGTTGGGAGTATGCAACTTTTATTTTATTAGCTCTTTTATTCTTGGCAGGATATGGAAAAGCTATTTTGGCATGTATTAATCTGCTTTGCCCAAGCACTATTTTCAGTTCCAGGTCCAGTGCTGGGCACTGCAGTCTATAATGGACAAGGAACAAGTTCAGAGGATGTCTACCAAAATTAGAGGACCAGAAATTAAGTCCCAGGAGGAATAGTTACAGGAACTGGGCACAATTTAGTCTATCTAAATTAGGACTGCAATCTTTAGCTATCCAAAAAGTGTTTGAATAGAGCAGGTAGAAGTCTTGTTCTTTGTCGTTCTGAAGGACCAGTGGTTTGAAACCATAATGAAATGGATTGGAATGTACTCACAGTAAAACCTTTCAACCAATGGAATATTGTCAAATTTATGTGCAACTCTGAGCACTTGCTTAGTGGACATCTTCAAAGAGAGGCTGAAAAGCCATCATTGTCTAGTGAATTCTAATTAAGGTCCTTTCCAAGATGGATGGATATTTCCCCACTATCTGCTCATCTCTACCTTACATTGGCGGCCCTTGCCAATTCTTATCTTGATTCCCTGTCTCTATTGGCCCATTCCTAGTCACAAAGCTAACATTTTGTACACTTTGAAGGCTGCAAGGTACAACTATAGATGACTTAAGCATTGTCTTAATTTGTTGCCTAGATTAAGTTGATATCATGGGATAAGAGGAAAAACAAGTCTTACCATTGCCTGATTGTGCTGTAGCTAGGTGCAAACTGGGACATGATTTGTAGCTATTTCAGTGAATCCCAGTCCTGTAAAATTGTGAGGACCTGTGCATCAGATTCAGGGTTTTGTGCTAGTTCTGCACTTCGATAACCATGCCCCAAGGTGTAATATATGTGGCTATTACAGCTCTTTTTCCATAGACAGATGTTATCTGTAGTTTTACAATAGGCTCAAGTGGTTCATGAAAAACTGAGATAATCTATTAGAATTGATGCATTGGATTCACTTTTTGTCCTCTAACAGCTCCAGATTTAACCAGATCTGTGATTCTTATGGGTCTTTCCATGCTGGATTCCATGTAAAACAGACAAATCTATTTTGGTTCCATGTTTTCTCACAATGTAATGGCAACAACTATTAGGAATCCCAAACCATTATGGCCCATTCTTTATAGATAAACGTATTTTTACACTTTGAAAGTAGCTGAGATGGATTCATTCTGGGAAATGAAAATACCATAATGCTGGAAGCTGGCAATTTGCTTCCCACATTTTTATTTTATTGAAAGTAAACTCAGTAAATTCAGTTCGGGAAAGAAAACTGGCGGGGCTCAGAAAGCTCTGACGACAACACCCCCACCCCCCACCCCCAGTGAACACCCTCTGAGGAGACCTTTGGATTCCTCCCGGTCGTTTAGAAAAGCAGCTATTGGGAGGGAAAGAGTTTCAACTTCCACTTCGGCGGAAGAAGTGGGTGCCTGTACAGTGGGAGCTGTACAAGTACAAGGCAAGGCAAAGTGTGAGGGGGCGGTGGCTGCCTCTTTTCCCCGCCACCGATCTCTCTCTCTCTCTCTCTCCCTCCCTCCCTCCGCCCTCCCTTTTCCCCTCCTGCGCAGGCTGCTCCCTTCCTACCCCGGTTACCGTGGCAACCGCCCGGACTTCCCCGGTCCCGCGTCTGCTGCGGAATCGCTGGGCAGCAGCAGCAGCAGCAGCCGTCGCCACCCGCTGCCGGAATCGCTCCTGCTGCCGCTGCCGCCGTCCTCCTCGCCGTCTCGCATGGAGCTGCTGGCTGCCGCGCTCAGCGCCGCCTGCGCCTTGGACCACGAAGGATCCGCGGAGAGCGTGGCCGCAGGACGCCCAGCTGGCAGGTGAGGGATTCAAAAAAGTGGGATGAGTTCGCGCGTCCTCGACGGGGGCGCCCCTTCCGCCCCAGCCCCGACGTGCGCCGCCGCTCGCTGCTCCTTCGCCTCTCCTGCTTAGAAGCTCCCGAAGTTCAGTTTGTTTTCGGGCCCGGCTGAGGCTCGCAGGGAAAGGAGAGGCTCTGCCCGTCCCGAGCCAGCTGGCTGACGCCGGGGGTCCTCAGACTCTCCCCGACCCCCGGTTCTCTCCCTGCGGCCCCAAAGGGCGCGCAAGAGTTAACTCCGCCGTCTAGGGAGCCTCGCCCCCACTTGGCTCCCTTCCCTCTTTTTCCTTTGCCCGCGTCTAACGCGGTTACATTTCCTCCGCCCGAGAATACCCCAGTCCCCCCTCCTGCCCCGGGGACCAGAACGAAGGACTTCTAGTTAAGGGGAGCTTCTGCCTCATAACGGGGAGCGCCAAGGAAGGGCAGCCCGGGGACTGAAGACTGAAACCCCCCATTCACTCACTTTGATTTGCCATAATTCTGCAAGCCCTCACAGCCCGGCTAGTCGCTGCTGCTTTGGGAAAGCGGGGAATTCCGGGCAAAGGCTGGGAAAGAGGCTCCAAAGAGATACCAACGCTCAAGCGGTGTCGCTTCCTTCTCTCTCTCCTCTCTCTCTCTCTCCGTCTACCAAAGTGAATCCCCTTCCATGGCGGGGCCAACTTCTTTTCCGGAAGAAACCCCTGAGCAGACGGACTGCCCGGCTGCTTTCCCCGAGGCTCTGCAGATGATTCACCCCATGACCGCGGACTCTTGGAAGAACTTCATCGAGCAAATAGGTAAGGGCACCTTCCCCGTGCAAGTCCTGAGAACTGCGAGCTGCGTCGGAGAGGGCAGACGGTATTGAAAGACCTCCGGGCTTGTCCTGTTTGAGAAAAGCCGTTTCAAGGAGAAGGGTCCTTTAAGGACGAAGGAAGTAGGGATTGATAACATTTGGTTCCAAGGGTGTCCACTGGGAAGGGCTTTTATTTATTTGCTTGCTTGTTTATATTTAGCATGTGGCATCTATAGGAGTCATGCAACATTAGTTGATGTATAAAACTAATAAGGGGAGGGTTCAAACTTCCCACAATTAAAAAGGGGTGGGGCCATGATTGCAGGGTTGCAGCTGCCATCTTGCCTTTTTTTTGACCCCTGTCCCTGCAGCTCTCCCCACACACATGCTTTCTTTGAATTGTTCCAGTTCTGTGCTGTCACAAATTGGTGCAGATAAAAGTTTGGATGTCTTATTGGATGGAGATGAGGGGAAGTTGATTCTGAATGACTGTTTTGAAGCAGAACATGCAGAGAAAGGAGATAAGGCCAAAACTAAATTGTAAAATGTAAATACCATTTGAATGGTTGAAGGTAATTGGTATTATTAATATGCAGCAGAAACACATCAATAATAATATAAAACATTTTAAATATATGCTGCCCTTTATACCAAAATAGTATATGAACTTCATAGGTAATTTCACCTTAAAGCATAAAATAATTTTCCTATCTTCCATCTTTCACTATTCAGTGCCCACATTAATGCTAAGCAAAATCTTTATTATTAAAGTCGATTTTCAACAAGTAATCGAAAGTATGTTTTTAAAAATGTAGTTCAAGGGACATTATGTATCATTCCATAACATGATGTCTAAAAGCAATTTCTCTTTCTCCGCTATGTGTGGGAAGCTACTAGCATGGTTTCCAAGATACAGTTCTCCTACTGCTATTTTAATCTCACTTTGACTAGTGTTCCAAAAACAAAGTGATTGCGGCATATACTTACGCTTTGCAAGAAAACCATTTTCCCATGACAAACTATTCATGTTTCTAAATGAAGTTAAGTTGTATGTACAATATTAGTGCCCTGCGTTGATCCATACAATGCTTATAACTTCAAATAAAATGTAAAGGTTTATTTGTCTGTATTTAAATATACAGTGTCAATTCAAGACTTTATAAAATTGAAAAAGAAGATTATTTAAGCATTGCTAAACTTTAAAATGGAGGGAACTTCACAAAAACCTATAGAATGAGTGCTTTTAGAATTTTGTAATTGACATTTAGATTTGCTTGAAACATCATTTATATGGCAAGGGACATATCTTCACATTTTCAGTGATGCGTACTGCAATATTTCATTCTATAGAGCAGGGCCAAAAAAAATTCAATATCAAATTTCTGCAATTTGTAAGAACGATGAAATTGATGACGATGATACATGTTTTATTTGTACTTGATTTTTTTTCAATGGTCTTTGATATTAATTGTGAAGTTCTGATATTTCTGCAGCATTTCATAACATGCAAGATTGTTCTTACATTGTTATAGCTTAAATTTGAAGGCATTAAACATGCAGTAAAACCTGAGTTGATTACTTATGATAGATTTTTATGTAGTTTTGGCTTTTTAAAATAGTAATGTTTCATTTTTTAATGTAGTGATTTTGTTGCAGTTTTATTTCATGTTTTGCTCTGATGGGAGAGGGGGCAGTATATAAATTAATTAATTAAATAAATAAATAAATAAATAAACAGAAAACAACTAATATTACTGAATCATACCTTTGGAATGTGAGATCTTAAACAGTTTTCTTCATTTGTTTGTGTAATACTAGGTCAGATTACATGTGAATTTGATAGATGGGAACAAAATATTGCTGTGTCTATTATGTTATTTAAATAATTCCATTAACCACTTTTTGGAGAAAGGAAGTTCCATCCCTATTTCTATTTTGTGCCAGGAAAATAAGTTATCTTTTATGTAAGAGTAAGAATGGTGCAATTAGAGATGTAATTTCAAAGAATAAAATTGTACCGTAACTTTATTGGAAAACATACTGAAGTGAAGTAGTTTTGGATGTTGGTGTGTATTGCTTGGTTACAGTTACAAATCCTTTGTATGTAAGAGAGGAGGACTGTTTGGAAATATTCTAATCCTAATTCAAAATACTTCATAGAAAATGGTGCACCAAATTCCATTCCCCAGATCAAATGTTATAATTTATTTCTGTTTTATCTGCTATCTTTCACTCATGCACATCCTGAAATGGGGTTCATATAATATTCTAAGCTATAATTTACTTTTTATTCCTTTTCTCTCTGTTTCTTGCAAACCAACCATGTTTTATTCAATAAAACATGGTAAAACATGGTGACTGTATATTAACTCCAGACCCGTTACCCTCTGAGCAATCTTCCCCCAAAATAAAAATATGGAGACCAGCCAGTAGTTATCAAAATTTCCCAGGCCAGGTAGTGGCATCTTTAAAAGAGGGTACATTGCCTCCTCATCAAAGCAGGGAATACCAGCCCCTCACTCAAGGAGGCATTCACCACTGTGCTGACTCAGTTCCCTCTTAATAATAATTTCCAGACTTTTTTGTTTTTCATATTGACAGTTTTGAGTTTGGAGTGTTAGGTGGCAGATATTTGTCTGTTTGAATTCTATAGTCCTAGAACACTTCAACTTCTTTGTTTTCTATTATTTTGTCTATTTTGTTGGTCCCACAAAAGTTCTTGCTTGCAGACAAATGGTATTTCTTGCAGATGTTCCAATGTACCATTGTTGCTATTTTGTCAAGATATTGTTTGTATTCAATCTATGCAATCTTCTTGCAATGGCCAACTAGATGGCCCACTGTTTCTTCAGCTTCTTTGCAGACATGACATTTGCTGGATGGATAAAAGAATTAAAAATGAAGTTAGTAAAAATCAAATGGAAAAAACTAATAATAGCAGAAGTGGTTAAAATGGAATGAAAAATATTAGAAACTGGCCATATAGAAATGATCAATTGCATGCTTTTGGCTCAAGTAGCTGACAACTTTCAATCAATTATAACTAAACAGCTTAATGAAGTATTGCATAAAGAAGACATCAGAGATTGGTTAGTAGCTGGCAAAGCTAATTCAACAAAAAGGACACTATCAGAAAATTATAGGCCAATAACATGCTTGCCTAAAATGTATAAATTACTCATAATAGCACAGGATCCAAGATTATTTAGAAAAAAGTAATAGTATTCCAATATTTCAAATCCCAGTAGAAAAGAAATGAAAAAAAGGAAATACAGAGGTAGAAAAGATAAACTTCTGATTGATAAAATTGTGGGGTTTTTTTTGCAAAAGGCAAAAAACCAAATTAATATATAGTTTGGATTCATTATAAAAAGTGTTTGCTTAATTAACTCATAGTTGGACCATCACATGTTTGGAAACAAGTGATGTCAGTAAAAACATTTGAATATTTATAGAAAAAATAATGAAGCAATAGAAGACAGACTTGGTGGATGAAAATGAAAAATATGAGCTTATCAACAATAGGAGAAGCATCTTCCAGGGCTCCTCATTACCACCATTGTTGTTTATCATTGCTATGATCCCAATTTCAGTGATTTTGAAAAAAATAAATCTTGGCCATCAAACAACAAAATAAATAATATTTAAATAAATAATAAAATAATTTGCTTTATATGGATCATCTGAAGCTTATGAAAAATCAGAAACTGAAATTTAGTCATTGACAAATATCCTAAGAACTTTTAGTACAGATGTAACAATGGATTTGGCTTAGAGAAATGTGCTTCAGTAACAATAAATTGAGGTAAAATCACAAACAGTAATGGAATTGAAATGTCGAATGGCCAAACCATTCAAGGAGCCATCAGGATGAAGCCTGTCTGGGCATTTTACAGTTGGATAACGTGAAGCATGAACAAATTAAAATATGATAAATATCATTTTAGACGTCCAAATAAAATTGATAAAGACAAAATTGATGGAAACAGCATCAAAGTCATCAATACTTAGGCTGTATCTGTGATATTATATACTGCTGGAATTATTAACTGGACACAAGCTGAACTGAACAGTTTGGGCCAAAAAAACACAAACTAGTGACTATTTACCATGCGTTACAACTTTGTGGTAATATTGATAGATTATACCTGCCTTACAGAAACTGAGACAAAGATTTACTTCAAATCAAGCATGCAGTTGAAGAACAGCATGCATTTGCTGATTATGTAAAAGGCAAAAGTTGAATATTGAAATAATATAATAAAGAACAGAATGCTGGCAAGGAAAAGCATTACATGGTCAATTTCTACAAAAGATTGAGGGAAAAGTGGATAAAATAACACCTGGTAATTGGAATATTAAAAAAGAAAAAATGGAAGACTTGATTTTTGTTATCCTAGAACAAGTTATTCAAAATAATTGAATCAAAGCCAGAATTGAAAAAATCATCAAATTATTCAAAATGCAGATTGTCCAAAGAAGCAGAAGAAATAGCAGTTCATATACTCAGCTTGTGCAAGAGATCTCACAAACTGATTATAAATAACAAACAAACTGATTATAAATAACAAACAAACACAGTCACCAAAATGATTTACTGGAATATCTGTAAAAATTACAATGTGCCAATAAAGAAAAATCGGTGGCAACATAGAGTTGAAAAAGTAGTCAAGTTAAAATATCACATGATTTCTGAACATAAACTGATAAACTCTTGACCATAAAACATCAGATTTAACTGTGATGGAAAAGAAGAAAGTGCAGATGACCAATGTGGCAATACCAAGGGACAGTAGAATAGAAAATAAGAACTGGAGAAGATCATAAGTATTAAGATCGGGAAAATCGAAGTTGAAAGATTATGGCGTAAATTGGCTGTTGAGCTTCCAGTGGTTATCAGTTGGTGTCATACCAAAATATCTTGGATGGCACTTAGAAAATATGCAAATTGACCAAATTTCTCTCTTGTCAATTACAGAAGGCCACACTGCTTGGATTTGCTCATAGACAACACTAATATATTATGCGATCCTAGATTTTTGGGAAGAATTCAATGTATATGAAGACCAACACCAACTAAAGAACTGGCAGCTGTCATTTCACATTGTGGTGTATATAATAATAATTTATTAGATTTATATACCACCTGAATAACTCTGGGCAGTCATTCAGAAAAAGTTTATCTGTTACTCCCAGATAAAGATGGCTTCACCCATCCTCAAACACACACATTTCAGAGAGCAGTTAATGATTTTCTTGCTGGTAGGTGAAATTGTTGGGGGAAGAGGAAAAAGGGAAATTTAGAAAGAGGAAGCCTGTGATCACTGTTCCGAAACTATGTCACATTAAATTTCCTAAGAACAGAATCAGTGCCCACTTGGGAAGAATAGTAAAGGCTGACCATGACTGTATCAGTATAAAATCTGATTTACTTTCCTCCAGTCTCAGGAATGAAGGAAGAGCAAATTGGTCATGTAGATGAGCCTATATCTCAGAATCCATACTATAAAAATACTCAGCAGTACACTGTCCTACAATTACCTCAAATTGCATTGTCTTTTTACATGGTGCCTACAATTTAGTTAGCTCTGCTTCTGGATTTGTCTCAGGAGGGAAAATTCTGAAACATCTCTATTTCACATGCAATATGCGGCTAATTCAGTAACAATCTAAACTTTCTGTGACTTTCTAGGTCTGTTGTATCAAGAATATCGGGATAAATCCACACGTCATGAGATTGAAACCAGGCGGCTGCAGGATTCCCAGACAGATACTGAAGAAGGCTCAACTACTGAAGAGTCACCAACAGAAACTGAAACTGCAAATGTGTTAGAAAACAAAACTGTCCCCCAGATTAACTTGCTTAGGAATTCCACATCAAGGTTCAATTTATGGCAAGATCTTCCAGAAATCAGAAGCAGTGGTGTTCTGAATATACTCCAGCCGGATGAAATCAAGCTTCAAGAGGTAATACCAGTTTAAGGGGAGAAGATAGAAGGGGGAAAACACTCTTGATATTTCATGGAAATAACTTGGTTGACTCATTTATGTCAGTTACAAATATTTAACATTATTAGAATATTTACTGTTTTATGTAATTTTAAAATAATTTCATCTTAGTTTTTTTTTTAATTAAAAAACATACCGATTCTGTTCAGCCTTGGCTCTAGCTGTTCCATTAGGAGTAAGCTGCTAGTGAATAAGTAACATCAATGTGTAGAGGTCATAGTCCAGGCTCAGGTTGTTTAAAAGAGAAAAATCTGCTAATTAAAGAAGGACTTACTGGGATGGATTGACAAATTCAGCAGTAGATGTCATTGAAGGTCAATCACCCCAAAGCATTTTAAAACCTTGAATGCTACATTATTATTAATCTTTTAACTAAAATATATAACTTATTACTAAAATGCTGATCTATTGACACAACATACTTTCCTATTTTGCAAAGAAGTTTTAGAAAAACCAAGAGAATTGTAGAAATCAGAGCCTGAGTAGATTGATAGAAAATAACATTAGGATTGATTTATTTATAAAAATAATAAAGAACAAATACTTTAAGAACTATTGATTCCAGTGGAGCAGGGTCCCCAACTCCCAGGCTGTGGCCCACTACTACATCGTGGCCTATTTGTAACTGGGCTGCATGTGCAGTGGGCCAGTGTACTTGCACGTGCACATGCAGCTCAACTCGTGCAAGTCAAGCTGCACGTGCAGTCTGGTTCCCCTCTCCCCTCCCCCTCCGAGCCGAACTGCCAAGCCACCAAGGTTGGGGACTATTGCAGTAGAGAAATTAGGGACACCAGTGTTAGAAAACTACCTCTAGAACGGGTGGGCATTTCAATTTCAAATTTATTGGTCACATACACAGTCATACATGGTACTATATGCAGTGAAATGCTTATGCAACCGCGGGTAAGTTAGATAGGAAGGGAGAGTGGGGGGGGGGGTTAGAAAAATAGTTAAGGGTAGTTGGGAAGGTGGGAGTTGGATGCAGACATG
>JAEANM010005478.1:7357-17759 GCA_017656035.1 Myanophis thanlyinensis
GAGAGAGAAAGAGAGAGAGAGCACTTTGCTTTGGGACTTGCCATATACATAGGAGCATTTAGAGGAAAGTTGGAGCAATAAAGGGCTGGTTTGAACTATCAGCTGATTGTGTTGTCTCTGTGTCTTGTCCTGGGTCATCACAGATAATAGTAAATACTGAAATAATAAAAATAAAATTATATGTTGATTTCTAATTATTTCAGATGAAGAATATATACTCAAATTGAAATTAATGGATTGCCACGTTTTTATAAGTTGGGCATGTTGCATAGTCCAACATGATATTGCACTGTTTGGAACAACTTTATTCCCACTTCCAAAGGTTGAAAGATTGATTCAATCTTTTCTTCACCCCAAACTGCTAAATGCAGAATTTTTCTGACTACAATTCGGACTATCAGAGTGAATGAATAGTACATCAGAGAGGATGAATAAAGCAGTCAGTGCAATCTCTTGACTGGCTTTACAAGAGTGAAAAAGAATTCACAATTTAAGACAGTGGAAGACTCATACATTCTGGTTTTTATAAGAATATCAGCAAAGTCATTCTATTTCAGTCCCCCAATCATTCTCTGCCTGTGCAGGCAAACATTATAGCCAACCTACAATGTGTCATGATGAAGATCTTGCGATGTGAGACAAGCTGCCCTGGACATTTATATGGCTCAAATGCAACAAGGCGGCAGCTGCATTTTTGTTGAGAAGTGGTTGAGAAGATATTGGTTAAGAATCTGGTCTGAAGTATCTAGCAACAACTTTTTAAATCTAATGTAACAACTAACCCTTCAAATGATAATATAGATCCATTACGATTTTCTTGTGAACAATATGTAATGAGGTGGCCTTAGATTTGTTTAAATGTATTTGGCTAATGAATAACATTTGCTACATCTGAGATGGGATAGTGTGTAATAGATATTTATCTTGGCATGTGTTTAGTTAAATGACTTTGGCATATTGATTTTGAACAAGTAAGCAGATTTAGACTTTAGCAATCAGCTTAAAACTATCCTTTTGTCTAGTCAATGAATTACACATAAGCACAGTAGATGGAGGGGAAAAAAGCAATGCTAGTCTGTACGTTTCCTAGTTAATGCAGCAATTTTTATTGCTTCTCAAATGCTTCTGAATCTCTTTTCAGCCAAATCAGCATGGGATAAAAATTCTGGGAGTTGAAGTTTCACAACATCTGGACAGTCACATGTTATTAAAAGGTTAATAAAATAAGAGATTAATAAAACATAGCCAAAGGATTCAGTTATACTGTAAGACAAACTGGTTTTCTTCATTATTTTTTTCAGAAGGCAATCAACAGTATAGAAACCTCATTGGACTGTTTGTTGGGGATATAGAAGTAGCTACAGATTGAATGAGTAGTTGCTTCTACCTTTATAACATACAGTATTGTAAGCATTAAACTGCATACTGTATATCTGATTTTTTTCTGGTTCAAGAAAAATCATGAAGTAAGAGGATAGCCTCCATTATTAAGTTGCGTATCAATTCAGTTTTATGAAACTGCTTGGGTCTCTAGCAGCTGAATATTCAACTGAAAATATTTACTGTATACTTGCTAGTTGCCTTAAAGTAAGTCTGGAAGTATGATAAAAAGAATTTCATTTAAAAACATGCAATCTCTTAGTCAAGAGATTAAATATTAGTTATTAAATAGATGTTAGGATGGAGGAAAAGCAAGGGGAGGGAGATTTTGTGTTTGGGGTTTTAAATCATGTTTGGAAACCCCTTACCCCTTATTTTTCTTTTGCTACTAAGCTACTAAGGGAGAAAACTATTTGTTTGAGAGAAGCTTGCTGTGTACAGTGGGATTTGACTCAATAATTTCACATAAAATGTAATGCATGAGTGAAGTCATATGTGTATTTCACATATTAGCATTATTTGTTCTATTTCAGGGCAACTTCTATAGATAAACGGGTGTAAAATCTCAACACTACAATGCTACTGAGAAGTTCTAAAAGTGAAGCTAGATGTCCAAGCCTGGGAAATATTCTTGAGCATATGTAGGGGCAGAATTTCTTTTCTGTTAAAATTGTGTATCCCAGTTTCCACAGCCTGACACTCTAGATGTCCATGCTCAAAAGAATCATCCATCTTCTGAATGTTTTCTGTAGCAGAAAAAAATATCCAGCTCTCCTATCTTCTTTAATAATTCTATGTAGGATTGTTACAATGGTTGAAATAAAATTCAGCTATCAACACAAGTCAAGGTCTGCCTATGGAATAAAGTAAAGCAATCTATAATTTGACCATTAGATTTCAGAATAACTGGGTTTTCCTGTATGAAGGCCTAGTGGAAATATTAAGAATTGTCATGCCAAAGCTGATGAATTAAAACTCACATTGGTCTCAGCTAGCCTTACCAATGGTGAAAAATGTGAGGAGATATAATCCATCAGGATTTGGAGAGTTAAATGCTTATTTTTCTAACCCTGGAGAAGTATTCTTTTTTCCATTTCCACATTATAAAATTTTTCAGCCATTCTGCGACGACTTTTTAAAAAGCTTACATAGTTGGCAAGTTGTAGGTGATGAATGGATGATGTGAGGAATTTTGATCTAAACCTTTAACATTGCTTTTACAATGGTAGGTACTTATGAACTCAATGTATTTTCTAAAACAGTTTGTCAGTACTTAATATTTTACCATTATTCCTTTTCATCAGTCTGAAGTGAACTAAGACAACAATCTGCTGTCTGAAATGATTTATGAACTCACTTTGGATATGCAAATGTTCAAATTTCAACAGTGAATCACACTACTGTGGTAACATGTTGAACAATTTGCAAAGGACTTAAGCAGTTGGCTACGCCTGTTTCCACTTTGTAAATCATTTCAAATCCATGTTACCCTTGATTTAAAGGAGTATGTGCTAGACTTGATACTACTTAATCTCAGAATTAAAAATACCTTCCAAGAATAAGTAGAAAAAATTAAACAGAGTTAGACTAAAACCTCTGTCAGACCATAGGGTGATGGAGCCAAGAATAAGAAAAAGAAATGGCATGATGATTTGTTAGGAAAGATGCTGATTATGTGAAACAAAATAAGAAGCTGAATATGGACTCCAAATACTTTTGCACTCTCAAAACTCAGATCCAGACATTTGGGATCAATAATCATTTATATTTTATAATACCATGGAAAATGGAAAATTTGTTTTTGCAGCAAGGAGTGGAAGAGAAAAGTTCATCCTATCTCTTATTTAATTATTTGATTCATTTATGAAGTTATAGACCATCACATTCTGTCAGATTCTAGTTGGTATTTACACTCTAGTACAGCATTCTCAACTTTAAGAGAATGCTTTTAGTACAGCATTCTCAACTTTAAGCATTCTTAACATTTAAGACATGTCTGAGATGAGAAACACCACTCTAATATATATACAAGGAAGAGTTGCAATGCAAAGGAGTTTTGACCATAGCAGCAATTCAGAATTGTAATTTCCAACATTCTCAGCCAGCTTTCCATAAGCAAAGCCAATGGAATCAAAGAAAAATCATTGCAGTCAAAGAAAAGTTAAAGTCAATTCCAATTTGGTCCTTTTTTAACAATGAAACTGGGACTGTCAGAATCACTGTCTCTAAGCAATGCTGGGAATGTGATGTTATACTTAGTGACTGTGTTGTTCCCAATCTCAATTGCCATCATAATCAAACGACTGTCTGTAGTTTAAAACCTGACCAGCAGCATACTGTAGGAAAATGAATAAAGGCTAGAGGGCTGATGGCTATGCTAAAGTGCTTTCATAATGTAGTGTCACTACTTTGCAAGTACCTCTCAAACCGGTAAGCTTCTAGTAGCAATATGAAATTATTGAATATGATGCCAGCATAGTTTTGTATTGAATTATTTCATTATATATATTTTTCCAAGTTGTTTTGTCAGAACATTGACAACAAAATGGCTCCACCCTTCCCAGTTAAGTTAATTCAAAATAGTAGATTCATAACAATGGTATTATTTTTCATATGTTGCAGGGGACAGAAAATTGGAAGCATGAGAGAATAGGCCGTGTCAGACTGAGCAGAAAATGAGTACTGGATTTCAAGAGAACAAGTATACTATGAAATATTACGGACAGTAATATTATGGACAGTTTTCTTGTATGCGCTAATCAACGATGTCTAGATTTAGCTGAGACTTCCTAGCTGGTGCTCCTCACTGTAGTCATTTAAATTTTAGCTTTAGGTGTACACATTCTTTCCATTATACATGGCTAGTGATGGCAGTCATGATAAATAGTCCTGGCACTGGTAATAGATGATCTGACAAGCATTTGCTGACATCCACTTAGGTTGATGCTGCTCCCATAACATTATTTTTTTAAGAAAGATTATTTTGACTGAGGAAGTGGAGTGCCTGACTACATATATGCTTATATATCTCAGTGTTTCTATTTATTTATTTGATTTAAACTGTGTATCCTGGCCCTCTAATGTATATGTGACATTTTCAATATTTAAAATTAATATAAATGTATAACCTTTCAATCTAAATATATATAGTTTATTCTTAGCTACGATCTGTGGTTTTCTAAAAGAATAACCCATCGGGCCAATAAGCTAGAGTCTAAAATTAACTATGTATAACACAGATAAACTGTTTGTTAGATGCTGCTATTTTGTATTTAAAGTGCAAAATAGATCATAGTACTGTTGAGATAGAGGACACATGAGAGTAAGCCACTATGAGCTGCATTTCTCCGCTCTTTTCATATTACTTTATTACTGTAAAGATATTGTATTGTATTGTATTGTATACCTGTTAACTTATACTTTATATTGGATGGGTTTTTTCTGAAAGAAGGGTGCTTTTTCTATCAAATATGTTTTTAAAATTGCACAATACAGCCTATTTTTGTGTTCTATGTTTTTGCAATCTAATTACAGATTTTGTAAATTTTTCTGCATAGAGATATTTGAAATACATACAGTACTCAAATTTTTTTCTGTTTCTTTAAACAGAAAATTCTTTAAATGATCCATTACATTCTCAAAACTCAATTGTGTTTAGACAGACCAGAAAAAACTTAGAATTAGAACCAATGGAAAGCACTGGTTTTGAACAGCCCTCAAAAAATTAAGACCAAATTGTCAACATTTTTCCAGCGTGCGAAAATCAAATCATAGTTATCATAGATCAATCACAAGACATGCAAAAAAAAATTAAAGAAATAGTGGAAGGCAAAGACACCTATGCCCACTAAACAAGAACCCAAATAAAAACCCAAATAAAAAAGTAGACAAAGTGATCTTAATGACCTAACTAAAAAAGTCAAATCACAAAAGAAGAATAGTGGTGGATGAAAATCATTGAACCTATCATCCCACGCTTTTATAGATATCCCAAAATATAGAAGCCTGACATATCTCTCTGTCTAACTGTATCATTATCAGGATCCCAACATACATCATAGGCAAAGAACTTACAAAAAATCCAGGCAGGAGTGAATATTCTACCATTCAAACCTCTACTTTGCTTCCAGAAAATCAAATATCTAAAAATAGAAGAAGATGAGATTGTAGTTTCATTTGATATCTCAGGACGCTTTACATCCATAGGCCCAAAACTAGTTAAAGAATCCATAGCAGTTGTATTATACTATATACCCAACCTACTCTAACAAAATACACTACAATCAAAATACCCAGAATCATGGAGCTAATAATCTTTGCATCATTGTCTACTTTCAGTTTGATGGACAAATACACTACCTTATCAGAGGAACATTCATGGGAGTACCAGTTTCAGGACTCATAGCATAGACTTAATGCAGTATCTAGAAAATATAGCACTCCCATATTTTTGTTCTATACATATGTACAGAATATGGATCCAGTATGTAAATGGGATCTTTATCATAATAGAAAAGACACGTACAATGATTTATAAATCATCATAGCAATAAAATTCACAAAGGAAGAAAAAAAGCAATCATTCTTAAGTATTCCTCATTAGAAGAAACAATGATAAAAGCTATGGAAAAACAACCCTCACTAACAAGTGCTATCTTATCAAAGTAACAACCCAACCTCCTATAAGAGGAACTGTGTAAGAACATCTAAAACCCTGAAAAACATCTTAAATAAACAAAAAGACCCAACGGTCCCAAAAGAAAGGAAAAAAAATCAGGAACCATCTACTACAGTGAAAGGACATCCACTATTTAGGACAAACAGGCAGAAGAACAGAGCTGTATTTTGAAAAAACTGCTCAGCCACTGAGTCTAATCTGCTGCTTAGTGCAGAAATCCCAATTAAAACTTTTCTTACAGATGTCTATCCAGCCTCTCTGCCAACAAAATATCCACTGAATGCAAATCCACTAATTCATTAGATAATCAGTCCAATGTTTAAACTATTCTTACTAAGATAAAACGACAACTTTATTGCTTCCTCATTTATACTGTAAATGTAAATCAGCTGAGTTTGGATGTGGAAATCTAGTTTTTTTATGGATATTCTCCATTCCAAATCAACTGAAACATTACTGAATGTTCCTATTTTCAAAAACTAAACACCAATCTGCCATTTCTGATTCAAACTGAACATATGAGATCATCTCCATGTGCTCTAGAGCATGGATCAAATTTGCAATTGTGTATGAGATTGATGCTATCAGTAAAGTATTTCCATATTTCAGGGCCACAGTAGTAGTCTTACAAGTTATTAGTTCTGAGCTGTGATATGTTTTATTCTCAAAATTCATAGACAAAATATATTTAAAAATGCAAGCAATATTATATATTTTTTTCAACAAATTTTCATTGACCTCATCTTTAGTTCCAATGTTGGAATCCTTTATGAATCTTATGGGTCTGGAATATATTTATGGGGCTTAACTTATCTGCAGCAAATTTTGCTTCTTCAGAATCTTCCAGTATTGTCGATATCATGTATGTAAACTTAGAGAAGCTGTAAATAATTAATTTTGACAGAATACAAGATTGTAGCTCCAACATTTATTTGGAGTAATATCTGATTTCAATATACCTGAATGTTTTAGATCTTTAAACTTTGGAGCTTGACTAATATCAGGAAATTTTTTAAAAAGGGAGCTGGTGTTGGGCAGTTCTCCATTTATATTGTTGACCAAGAACCACACTATATCATATATAGAGTATTATTATGACATAAATACTTCATATTATTTTCAGAATTCTATGGCAAATATATTTAATATTTTAAAATACAATTAACATCCTCATATATTTTAGTTCTATACTAATCATTTATTTAGTTTATGTTAATGTACATATTTGTACATAAACTTGTAAATAATGTGCAACTTTATATTTAATATTTAACTTAATGTACCTCAGGGTTTAGTACTACTTACACACTTATCTGAATGTTATATTCCGCAGACTTGCAGTCTTCTTTTATGTGAGCATACTTCACATAAGATTAGTTTCATTTTTGAATGAAATCAAATATAACTAGGGGAAAAGACAGGGAACAATTATTCTACTTTAACAATAGCAATTTGATTTAAATTACAGTATTTGATTACTAGAAAAGTAAGGGTTCCTTTTATTCTGTTACTCAAATATTGTACCAAGACCAATTTCAATATTGTTTTTTTTCCATTTCTCATGCTGTCCATGTCTATGGTTTTTCTGTTAGACAAAATTGGTAATGGTGACGATTGTCTCCACAAAAACTATTTGAAGGAACCGGATAGCAAGTTATTTTGGCAATGAAGGGAAAGAGGGTCCTAACAATTGTAATAATTTTCTAGAAAAAAAAATGAGTAAAAGACTGAATATCTGTTACTGTTTTAAAAGAGATTAATGCCAACGGCAACATTTTTTGAACTTGATAAACCTTCTGTCTATTCATTTTACTTCTTTTGAAACTAAATAAAATATAGTGCTCTGAACAGATGTTTCTGTAAATAAAATGAGTTTCAGAGAAAGGAAAATATGCTATTTATGTAACAGTACAATACTTTAATACCTTTTTATCAATGTTTGTTACAATTCATTGGTGCCATAGATTACAATGTGGAGAGGATTATCTTTCAACAAAATTTTATACTTTAGAGACAAACGTCTTACATTCATGCTAATGTTTAAAAAATGTTCAGTAATACACATGGTAGAAGGATAAAACTATTTTCATGAAATAGTAAATGAAAACAATAGCATTACAATATATTATGTTCTGAAAAGCATATTCCAATTTGACGCATTCAGATTGGTGGCTCTGGCCTTGATGCAGTATATCTCCATTCCTTTACTTTATTTATAGTTCTATTAAGCCTGTTGAAAACTTTTAGCCCTCTTCTAAAGTATTGGTTTTTTATTTCTATCAACATTACTTGACTTCTTCTAATCTAGGGTGACCAACCGTCCTCTTTTGCCCGGACATGTCCTCTTTTACATCCAGTCCAGGGCGTCCGGGCGGTTTTATTAATTTACCTGGATGCCCCGGACTGGAGGTAAAAGTGGCGATGTCATGTCTGGGCAAATCAGCTCCAGCAAGAAGTCCGCCTTCCCTGCGTCGTCGGAACAAGCTTCTTGCTTCTCAGCCGAGTCTGGATTTGCGGTCGATTTCCGGTGAAGGGAAGCCAGCCCCCCCTCAATGCTGCCACCGCCCCCCCATGCCACCCCCCTGATGCTGCTGACGCCCCACACCGTCCTCCTGATGCCGCCTACTGACACCGCTGACGCCGCCCCCCGATGCAGCCGCCGCCCCCCAATGCCGCTGACGCTGCCCCCCTGATGCCGCCCCCCACACACCGACGCCGCCCCCCCTGTCCTCTTTTTTGGCTATCAAATATGGTCACCCTATTCTAATCTTAACAATTTCTTTTTCTGTTTGACTATAATCTTCGCAAATATTGTAATACAAACACTGTATTTTATACAATAAATGTCTCAAACTCTCATTCTTTTTTCAGCAATGCAAAATGCAACAGTTTTTCATGCAGTTTTGGAAGGAAAGAGAAGAATAAGATGACTAGCAGCAAGTGAATGAATCCAGTTATGTAGTTATGCCTTCACTGTTGAAAGTTCCAAAAGACCAATCAGTTAGGATCAGATTGTCATGGAGAGAATCTACCCATTTGGGTTCTAAAAGCTGACATTAACATAATGCCACATAATTATTTACTTAGACAATCAAGCAGTCAATCAATCAATAAAAAAGCATTTTTACAATTTCTTATAGTTGTTCCCCCAAAGTTTCTCTTTTTGTCCTTTAAGAGTAGCATAATTATGCTTCTGTAGCACATATTCATCCTTCCCTCCAAGCAGATTCCAGATGCTACTTCTTTATGTCCCCTTTCCATTCAGTCTACCCAGAAATGATTCTGTCTTCTAATATTTTCTCATACAGAACTTCTATTTTTCATTCTAGTTTTGCTCTTGTTCCTTTAATTTTTTTCTTCTATGTCTATTTTTTTATAAGACCTTCTTTTGATATTACCCAAAAAAATCTTAGTGTTTCTTAACAAATTCCCAATATAAGTTGCTTTTTATGGTCCTTTTTTTTTGCAATCTCATTCTATTTGCAGTCTAAATAAGATGGTGGTTTATTTATACATTTCTAAGTTATCATAATCAACACTAGTAAACTAGTAAACTAATGCCACAAAAATAGTCTTCTTATTTTGATAATAACATGCTACTGATTATGTGTTCACTTTTGTAAATCTCTGTAACTTCTTGATTACTTATAAATAAACCTTCCAACTTTGCTTTATTTCTATCTGTAGGAAAGTCATTGGTAACTGAAAATATAAATGAGAGAGAGCTGATGTTTCACTTGAGTGCGCTGCTGTGTTATTGCCAATTGAAACTTGGAGTATTATGTTCGTGGCTCCAATGTGAGACTAAGTAATCCAACATGCAGCTATCACTTCAAGAATTTTCTACTCTAAAACCACAAGAAATAAGATGAAATAAAGTGAAATGAAAAAGTCTCAAACTGCCCTCCCCACAAACAAGATTCCAAGTATATGTGTGAACATGCAACTGAGGGCAGCAATATTTACTACATTATAAACCCCCATTATAATTTTATACATTTATTTTGAATGACACTTTAAAAGGGCATTAAGATACTATTTATATAACAAAACAATCTCATCAGGTAGTGTGAAAAGGGAGAAACATGCTATATATAATAACATTATATAAAATTTCTTTCTATGGAGTTAAAATTAATTTAAAAAAAGATGTATAGATTCCTTATTTATTGAACTTTATGAAAACAGAATAAGAAGCAATTCTTATTCTGTTTTCATAAAGTTCAATGAACAAGGAATCTATATATCATTTTTCAGATTAATTTAACTATACCCAGACAACACACTGCTTAAATGTGAAATTTTTGCTCTTTCTATATGTACGTACACATACACACACACAAG
>JAEANM010005479.1:0-19577 GCA_017656035.1 Myanophis thanlyinensis
ATCTCATTACTATAACAATATTATCTCAACATTTTATCCTCTTCCCTACTTTTCTCTATCCTTATTTTCTCTATCTTTCAATAAGTAGTTCTTAATGGGTCTAAGTCTACATGGCAGGAAGGAAGCAGTGGGGTACCACAAGGTTCCATCTTGGGCCCAGAACTCATCAATACCTTCATAAATGATTAGGAATAGAAGGGGAACTCCTCAAATTTGCAGATGACACTAAACTGACAGGAAGAGCCAAGACCCCAGAAGACAAGCTCAGGATCTAAAAAGATCTTGACAGACTTGCACAATGGGCCCTTTCCAACAAAATGAAATTTAATGTGGAGAAAAGCAAGGTTTTACACCTGGGCCAATAAACCAAGGATACAAGTACAGATTAGGTGAAACCGGGTTCAAAAACAGTAACAGTGAGAGGGACCGTGGAGTCCTAGTGGACGATCACTTAAACATGAGCCAGCTGTGTGTAGCAGCAGCCAAAAAGGCGAATACAGATTGTATAAACAGAAGCATATAACCAAAATGATGTGAAGTATTACTACTGCTTTAGTAAGGCCACACCTGCAACCCAGCTCCTCTGATGGAAACCACCCTTTTCTCTGCTTTTTAATTGCAGAATCTGCCATGAAAGGCTCCACAAAGAACTCTGATTCCGAGGACGTCACCCCGTCCCGAGTGGATCTCCGGGTTGGCAAAGTGCTGAGTGTGGAAAAGGTGAGGTGCTTTTGGGGCCCCTGTTAGATCCACCTCTGTCCCACTGGGGGGCCTTGCTTAAAGCCCCTCAGCCGGTCCCTGATGTCCCCATCTGATGCCTACAGCATCCCGATGCCGATGCTCTGTACGTGGAGAAGATTGACCTGGGGGAGGCTGAACCTCGTACGGTGGTCAGTGGTCTGGTGGCGTATGTGCCCAAGGAAGAGCTGCAGGACAGGCTGGTGGTGCTGGTGTGCAACATGAAGCCCCAGAAGATGCGGGGCGTGGAGTCCCAGGCCATGCTGCTCTGCGCTTTCAGGTTGGCAAAGGAAGAAGTGGGGCAGGGTGGAAGAGGAGCTGGGGCTTAGGTGGGGCCTCTTCCAGGAAGCCTCTTGGCACGTGGTGCTCACATTCTCCCATGGATGCTTTCTTTCTCCATTGCCTCAGCTCTGGAGATCCCTGCCAGGTAGAGCCCTTGGACCCCCCAGCAGGCTCTTGTCCTGGAGAACGAGTCTTTGTGGAAGGCTTTGAGAACGGCCAGCCGGATGATGAGCTGAAGCCCAAGAAGAAAGTATTTGAGAAGTTGCAGGTAAGGGGAGAAGCTCCCTCTTGGTGCAGGTGGCCCAGAGTCCTAAGCAGCATCCAACTTGGGGGTCAGCAACTCAAAGAAACCCCCCCCCCTTGTCCAGGTGTGCTGTGCACCCTCAGGGGGGGGCTGGAACACCTTCTGCAGGAGGGCTCAGGAGCAGTCGGAAGAGCTCAGGCTTCTGCGTGGGGGTGGGTGGGGGATGCTTATTGCAAATCGGCCCTAATCCATTTCCAGTGGAAGAACAACCTGCAGGTGCCTGCTTTTAAGTGATGTCAAAGCCCATCTCTGAAGAATCTCAGCATTTTCTGTGGCCCATTAATTCTTTGCTCTCCTCAGAGAAGGGAAGGGAAGCGTAAGGAATGGGAGATGCTGGAAACAATGGCATCATTTCTATTCTGGAAAAAGGACACCGAGGTTGGATGTCTCGATCCATTCCCAATGGACGTTCAATAGCAGATTGAACAAATAATTAGGTTAAACATTGGTGATAACAATAGTAACTGTGAGAGAGATCTAGGAGTCCTAGAGGACAGTCACTTACATATGAGCCAGCAGTGCTGCAGCTGCCAAAAAAGCCAACACAGTCCTAGGATGCATCGGCAGAGGGACAGAATCGAGATCAGGTGCTGTGTTAGTGCCGCTTTATACTGTACTGGTAAGACCACAGAGAAGATGGGGCCGGCTGATTCTCCAAGGCATCTGAAGGCAGACGGGAAGCAATGGGTGGAAGCCAGTCGGAGGGAGATCCAACTTAGAGCTCAGCAGGAGAAATTTCCTGACCTGAGAACCATTAATGAGTGGAATAGCTTGCCTCCTGGAGTTGTGGGTGCTCCATCGCTGGAGTCTTCAAGAAAAGATTGGACTGTTCATTTGTCTGGGATAGAACACGGTGCCCTGCCTTGGGCAGGCAGGGGTTTCCACTAGAAGACCTCCAAGGTCCCTTCCAGTCCTGAGATTACGTGATTCTGTATATATTCACGCCACGCTTGGTCATCATGTGCTTTGCTGATTCTTTACTTAGGGGAATTTACAAAAGTGAATCGCTTCGTGGTGAATCAGAATAGCTGCATACATCACCCCAACTCAGGAGGCCCCTCTGGCTTAATGCGGCCCCTGGAGTCCTTCCAGCAGCTGCCATCAATGTGCAGCCTTAATGTAATTGTAGAAGAGAAGGACGCTGACCTTGAGGAAGTTACGCCTGCCAAGGCAACAAGGGCAAAACAATTTGAGTCCACAAGGGATGAATACTTGGAAGGAGGTCAGACAGACACCAAACAAAGTTATTTTCCGTTTCTTTCTCACAGCTGCATAAATCTCTGGACTGCAGTCAGTTCTCCAGGCCTTTCCCCCCAAGATCGCCTGAAATTTTTTGGCACATTGTGGCAATTGTTTTTTTCCCAAAAGTTGGGCTAAGACAGACCCCCATCACTCAGTGGGTTTCAAGGATCCAGGGGGACATTGAGCTTACTCCTCCCATCCAGTGGTCACCAACCAATGGTCCATGGGCCACTGGTGGTCCACAAGAAAATTTTGGTAGTCCACAGAAAAATCTTTGACTCCCAGGGAGGGAGCAGCTGGAGCTACTAAACAGCCGATGGCAGCGATGTGTTCTCTCTCTCTCTCTCTCTCACACACACACACACACAGGTTCACCCCACCCACCCCCAAAGGCAGCTACATTCCTTTGCTAACCTACTTTCCGGCTCCATTCTCAGCTGCGTGTGCACGGCAAGAAAAGTAGTCTGTGGGAAGAGAGGAGGAGACTGTTCTCCAGGAGGAGGAGGAGGTGTAGTAGCAATGGGAAAGAGTGGAGTAATAGAGAGCAGTGAGTATTAGCCTTGGGTGCTTGTGTGTGTGTTGCCTAGGGACCTCTGTTGTTGTGTTGGCTTTTTTATTCTGGAGCCCACTGACTTGGTCAAAGACGCAAAACACCTGTAGCGTTCTCAGTCCTCCAGGTGACGGGTGTTCCAAAGGTGCTTTTTCAGGAGGCCACTGGACTTTCTGGTTTTCTCCTTGAAGACATTTCGCTTCTCATCCAAGGAGCTTCTTCAGCTCTGACTGGATGGTTGGGAAGGGAAGGATTGATGTTCCTCCAAGTGCTTCAAGGACCCTCTGTCTGCAAGGAATAGAAATCCTTCCCTTCCTCACCATCCAGTCAGAGCTGAAGAAGCTCCTTGGATGAGAAGCGAAATGTCTTCCAAAGGAAAAACAAGGAAGTCCCGTTGCCTCCTGAAAAAAAGCACCTTTGGGGCGACCCAGGCAGATCAAACAGGCTTACGAACAGCCCGTCTTCAATGATGTTGAGCCCGGCGCCATCTTCTCTTTTTCCCCCCCAGGTCGACCTCCAGATTTCTGAGGACTTTGTGGCCCAGTGGAAGGGGAAGAACCTCATGACCGCTCTGGGGAACCTGACCTGCAAGTCTCTGAAAGGGGGCAGCATCCGCTAGAGCCCCAGCCTGCCCCCCTCCTATCCATCACCACCACCACCACCACCCTGTGTTTCCTGCCCATCGCTCTTCATCTGCGCTTCCTTCGGTGATGATCTTCGTGCAGCTGCCCTTGACCCAAGAAGTCACGAACTGGCCGGGCCTCTGGACTTCTGTCCGGTGGGGAAGGGACACGGCTTACAGCAGCGACGGGTCCTGGGATTCCTCCTCCTCTCCCAGCCGAGGTCTGTTTGTGTCCCCGGCTGCTTCCTTTCACTGACTGATGATGGTGACCAAAGCTGGGCTAGGGAGGGAGAGCAGCTCCCTGGGAGGAGCAGGCCAAGCCCTGGAAGATTGCCGTGTCTGTCTCGAAATACAGCGCTGCTCCCTTTCCAGGTGAGCTGGTCGTGCCTCGGCTTGTTCTGAAAAGCAGGTTGCCAGAGCTCCTCCCCCTCCCCCAACTGTAAAGGAGGAGGGGTGTGTTCCCCCTATAAAAATGCCATTTGGTTCCTGGGTAAAAGGCAGAAAAGGATTTTGTTTCTTGTAGAATGTTTGCACAAACCGTAATAGGAAAATAATTTTGTTAGCCAAGGCAAAGTGAAATCCAGAAATAAGCTGCACGGGGTTTTCCAGAAACAGGCAGGCCAAAGAAGGGCTGAGCATTTGCGACCCTGTGATATTTAAAGCATTTGAATACCAGTAGTCCTCAACTTATGACCCTGAGACGGCCCACCCGTTACAATTTGCAAACCACGACAGTTGCAAAGCAGGTTATCGCGTGACTGCACCCGGTTACCTTTTTTGCAACACCCCAGTTTTCAACGAAACCAGCTTCATTGCAGTCACGTCACTGTAGGACACAACAAATGGCCATAAATGCGGGTTAGCTGCCAGGTACCTGAAATATGCAGTTGCATGACTGTGGGGAGAGGGCTGTTAGAATTGGGTTGCAAGTATCGGGGGATTGGTTCTGTTGTAGTTTTGAATGGCCACTAAGCAGCTGGTCATAAGTCGAGGACTACCTGTAACATGCTTCCATTTTTGTGGAAAGCAGTCCTACCCATAGCTAAGACGGGGAAGTTGAAACGATAAGTAAGAGAAGGCACTTTATGTCCCCCCTCCATTTGCCCCCCTGCTTCTCCGGCCTGTGCAGCCAGCCTTGCATTTTATACCCACAGACGGGTAAATGCTCTCGCCTCATAAAATTTGTAAAAACGTGTCTGTCTGTCTGTCTGTCTGGTCTCTGCCTCCTCATCCTAACAGAAAGGCTGAAACTTCACAGAGGAGGAGCAGGCTCAGCAACCTGTGGTCTCTGCCTAGGCAGGCCACCCACCTAGTTTAACCCACCCACCCACCCACCCACCCCCCAGTTCCACTCTGTACATGTGTGGCCTTGCCACTTCTCTAGAGTGTCTCGGCCTGCAGCAAATCCTTCCTGGTGCACTGGCGTGGCTAGGTGCCCATAGCCAAGATTCAGCCAGGGGCCACCTCGCATGCGGCCACCTCTGCCAGTGCACTGGTCAGTTTGGGCATTTGGGGACAGGGCCGCAAACATCTTTTACTTCGGTGTGCTAAAATATTTTCCCGACAGATCAACCTATTGCTGACCATGTTCTGCCACTAAGAAGAGACTAAGAAACACTCAGAGTGTTTCTCAGCCTTGGCGTCTTTAAGATGTTTGGACTTCAAGCAAAGCTGCCTGGGGAATTCTGGGAGTTGAAGTCCAATCATCTTAAAGTTGCCAAGGTTGAGAAACGCTGGACTAGCGGGATATGGCTGTGGAAGCTGCGCATTAAAAAAGAGACTCAAAGCTTTTGAACTGTAATTTGAAAATCGTTCTTAGCACTGCTGGACTCTGCAGCGTTTCTCAACTTTAAACTGGGTGGACTTCAACCCCCAGCATCCCTCAGCCATGGGAGATCCTGCCGGGTCCTCTTGAGGGGACACTCAGCAAGTGGAAGGTGGAAAGTGTAAGTGGGGCGGGTGGGATGCTCATGTGAAGATCCCGGCTAAGGTGGGTGGATGGCGAGGAGGATGCCAGGAAATCCGGAGGGCTCCCTTCGGACTCTTTCTCGGCTGGGCATTCATCCAAGACGTGAGCCAGTGGTACGCCATCCTTTCGGTTTGAGGAAACGCAGAGCTTTCTTGTTAAGCTCAAATCGGCAGAAACCTTTGAGTTTTTAGTATTTTAGGATTATATTCACTCCAAAATGGCTGCACTCCCCAATTATCAGAGCCAGAACACATGGCTCCTTTTGTACACAGTCCTCAACGGACAACCACCACGGAGCCCAAAATGTCTGTTGCTAAGCAAGACAGTTAAGTGAATTTTGCCCCACCATTCTTGCCATAGCTGTAAAGTAGATCCCTGCAGTTAAGTTAGTAACATGGTCATTAAGTGGATCTGGCTTCCCCACTGGACTTGCTGGTCAGAAGGCGTGACCCTGGAACACTGCAACCGTCATGAATACGAGTCAGTAGCCAAGAATCTGAACGTCAATAATGTGACCATGGGGATGGCTGCAAGTCGGGAAAAGTCATAAATCCCTTTTCTCAGTGCTGTTGTAACTTCGAACAGCCACTAAATGAACCATTTGTAAGTGGAGCCCTGAGGCCCCGTTTTGTTTCCCTTCCCTTCCAGGGGGGTGCTGACCCCCGAGGATGGGAACGCTTCCGTCTGTGACCCACGCTTGGCACAGGGCGGGCATTTTAACCCATGTTTCCCCCTACACACAAGTTGACCTAATCAGCCAACAGAGGCTTTGCCGTGAGGGGTTGTACTTCATGGCCAATCTCTTGGAATCGTCCTGTGCCCCCTGGAAGCCCCCCACCCATAATTCTTCCAGAACCATTATTATCCTCCCCAAAAAAGAGGTCACCTGGGGCTCGCTTGGGGCCTCCAGATCAGGCTGAAGTTTGGGGAGAAGGGCCCTTTGCAAGCCTCCGCTAGCCTTTAAAACCAAACCCTCCCAAACTTGGCAATTGTCTCAGTTTGGGGGGGGGGGTTCTAAGCAGCAAGATGGCCGTCTTGAGCCTCTGTGAAATTATATTAGACAGCTATCCTGCCTCTGGATTTAAAATAATTGTTCGGAAAGGACTCCAAACTGAGATTCTGTATGCTCCTCTCCCCCCTGGTCCTTCAAAGGGGCTGCTTGAGCCCATCTCTCCAGCTGGGCCCTCCAACAGCCTGTGGGGGGGGAGGGGAGGGGAAGTGTCCAGAAAGTCCCAACCACACAACTTAGGTCCTGCCCTCGTGCAGGTGTTGCGCATGCAATGGATTTTCAAAGGAGCAGCGTTTGTGCCCTAAGGCCCGCCATCTTGACTTTTTTGACCTCCCTTCCCGCAGCCTTGCAACCTGATAGTGTTGGTGTCTCGTGGCCCTTGACCCCCGCGATTTGGGGCACCCAGCTTGCCCGTCCTCTCCTCCCCATGATATCACAGGAAAGAAGAGTCAGCAAGCAAGCTTTTAATCAAGTCATTTTACAAATGCACAATGATCTTTTTTAAAACAATTGACCATTAAAAAAAAATAGCAACCCTCCCTTCCCTTTCCCCCACCACAGTGGAAATCAAATCAAGAGACTCCAAGGTTTTCCAAGGGGTAGAGAGCGGCTGCCGGCTGTCCAAGGACAGAAAAAGCCAAGCCAAATGGGGGAGGGGGAACGGGGGGGGGGGAGATAAAACCAGGCAGAGCTTTTGGGTCTCCTTTGCGGTGGTGGGCCCCTCCCTCCCTCCCTCCCTCCCTCCCCTGCTGGCTCTCCAGAGAGCAGCCAAAGAGAAGAGGGTGCTGCCACCCCCACCTCCATCTTTCTCCCCCCACCTCCACCCCTTGGCATGTCGGCTGGAGAAGAGTGCCCCGGATTTGCACTAGCAACATCTGGTGCAAACTTAAAACCCTGACCTCCTTGAGGATGGTGGCAAGCCTCCCACAGTGTGCCCCGGGGCTGAGGGCCTGGGGGGGGGGCTTTTGCCACTGCAGGCACGTGTGGTTGTTTGGGGAGGAAGAAGGGCCCCGGTCTCGGTCTGGGTGCCCCCTTCGCCCCTCTGCAGAGGGTCCCCTCCGAGTCAGCACCATTGGCTAACATCCCAGCCGACCTGACCAGGTCGACTGTAGATGCAGGTAACCGTGACTTAGAGTAGTTAACTATGCTGCACTTCTGGCAGGAGGCCAAACACAGCCCTGCTCCACTCTCCCTAACTCCCATCCTCCCCAGCCAGGATGGCTAGACCATGGGCACTGCAAGTACCTGCACACTGGAGGGGCCCCGGGATGCTGGAGGCTGCCCTGACCACGGTCTGGGTACCACAAAGACCTCCGTGATGAGCCACTGCTGGCCATGCCTGGAGAAGACTCCCCAGAACATTGCAGACCCTCCTGGCCAGATCAGGACACTCCACGTCCCACCGCCCAGTCTTTCTGCATCCAGTCTGGATGGAATCCCCCCCCCCACCAGTTCTAGCAAGAGCTGCTTCTCTACACTCCCAACCCCAGCCCCCCCTTCACCCCTCCCCAGAAAGGAGTGTAAATCGGACCCAATTCCTCTGCATCTCTGCCCATTGGCAACGAAGGGGCAGATTCACTACAAATAGAACCCAAGTGGAGGCACCCAGTGACATCATCACTTGGATTTCTTGGTGGGAGGGGCAGAAGGGAAGTCTGGCCTGAAGTGGCCCCCCCCCACCCAATTTTCCAGTGGATCCTGTGTCCTCATGACCAGAGATGGGAATGTTTTGGTGCAAAATACAGGGGTGGGGGTGGTTTTTTTTGCTCTTTTGGCAGTGGAGGGCTATATTCTGAACAGCTGCCAGCCAGGGTCTGCCAAACTGCGACGGTGTTGTGCCAGGTGCCTGCTAACTATCATGTCCACTGCAAGACATCTCGGAGATTCTCCCACGGAGGGGGGGGGGCGCTTCCCTAAGGCAGCATTCACCGCATGGGTGAAGAGAGACTGGGAAAAGAACCAGGTCGTTTGGCAGTTGCCCCATCTTCCAGGCTGCCATTTGTGCTTGAGCCGGTGTGGGCGAGGGAGGGGGCTTCCCCTGCCCGGAATCAGCCAGAATCTGCCCACAGGAGTCCAGAGCCAAAAAAGCTACCAGCAGGGCCTCTCCTGGGACCCGGCACCGGACCCGGCCAGGAAGACTGAGCAGGAATCTCCCACAATGGCCGTCGTCCTCAGATCCCACTGTGATCTGAGAAAGTGCTTCCGTGCCACAGACGGGTGTGAAAGCGCAGGCCATTTCCTCTCTCCTCCACTCCCCAAATGCACCCCCAGTGGCAACAGGCAATGCAACCCATTAAAAAGGCATCTTGTGGGGGAGGGGAGATTGAAAGAAGCTGCTCCAGTTTCGACCATCTTCCCTGTAGGTACCAAGTTGTCCTCATCTTATGCTAGTCTAAGCTGTTTTCTCACGCCTAACTGAGGAGGAGGGGGGAGGAATTCCACATCACCAAACCAAGCAGGACCAACGCAAGGTTTGAATCCCAGGAGAGATGGGAGGGTGGAAAGGGACGTGCCCCCCCCCTTGTCCCCAGGTTTAAAAGAGCCGCCCTGCTGAGGACATCCAAGCCAATCCCACCGTTGCATAAATATCAAGGCCACGGGAGACGAAGGTGTTGGTTTCTTCGGCGTCACCATCCAAGCTTCTCTTCTGGCCCTAAGAGGTCCCTGAGAATATTTTTCTTTTTAAATCCCTGTATCTTCCGGGCAAATGTACCTCGCAGGGTCCTCCTTCACGCCACCTCCTCTTTTGGCTCTGCAACGAGAGAGTCGGGTTACTTTCACTTCCTGGAAATACTGCAAGAGTCTTGGACCAAGCCTGCCCCCTCCCAGTTTTTGTTATTATTGATTGACATGGCTGGACAGGATTAGGAATGAGCACATCAGAGGGACAGCTCAGGTCAGTTGTTTGGGGGACAAGGCCAGAGAGGCCAGACTGAGATGGTTTGGACATGTGCAGAGGAGGGAGAGTGGCCATATTGGTAGGAGGATGTTGGAGATGGAGCTGCCAGGCAAGAGGTCAAGAGGAAGGCCAAAGAGGAGATATGAGCCTGGCAGCTGGTGGGCACCAGGGCAGGGGCCGTGATGGCCCAGACCAAATGACAGTTGTGAGCTGACTTGAATTAGGTGGTACCTGCAGGGCGCTTTAGGCTCATCTGAGAATTAGGAAGAGACCCCCGAGGGAACCTCTGCAATGGGCGGGAAAGTCAATCAAACCATCCAGGAGAGGTTGCTGTCTTGAGACAGAAAACCCACCCGCACCATAGGCAGATGTTCCCACTAGGCTAAAACATACGATGAACGGTTGCAGGAACTGGGCCTGGCCAGTCTAGGAAGAGAAGGACCGGGGGAGACAGAGAGCAGTCTCCCAATGTTTGAGGGGCTGCCATGGAGAGGAAGGGGTCAAGCTGTTTTCCAAGGCACCTGAAGGCCAGACAAGAAATAATGGGAGATTCCACCTGGAAATAAGGAGGAATTTCCTGACAGTGAGAGCAATCAAGCAATGGAACAGAAGTTGCCTTCAGAAGTTGTGGGAGCTTCATCCCTGGAGGCTTTCAAGGAGAGACTGGACAGCCACTTGTCTAGAATGGTATAGGGTGCCCTGCCTGAGCAGGGGGTTGGGGTCCCTTCCAACTCGTGTTATTCTGTTGTACGGATTTTATCGTCAGGGAGATTTTTCTGATACAGGGAATCCCTATTTCATGCTGGCAACCAAAACTGACATTTCCATTTCTAAGCCAGGTGATCATAAAGCTCAACCTTGTGTGGTCAGGCTGCTTAGTGACGGCAGTTCAGGCAGACACCCCCCCCCCCCCCATTACTGTCACAACTTGAGGCTTCCTGTCCACTCCTCCATTAACTTTGCTAGGGGAAGGTTGCAAAAAACAATTGCTTTGCTGCAGGACGCTGCAACTGTCAGAACTTAGAGGACCGGTTGTAAGGATCACTTGTTCAGTGCCATCGCAAGTCTGAAGCACCTCTATTGAAACAAAGTCCAAAAACTGCAACTTTTGCTACTTGTGATTTAAGTATGAAGGGGACCTTGGAACCAACTGAACATCAGCCAGCCATGTGCAGCGGCAGCCAAGAAAGCGAATACAAATGTTGGTTGTATAAACAGAGGCATCGAATCAAAATCAGGTGAAGTATTAGTGCCGCTTTATAAAGCCTTAGTAAGGCCACACCTGGAATCCTGCATCCAATTTTGGTCACCATATTACGAACAAGATATTGAGATTTTGGAAAAAGTGCAAAGAAGAGCAACTATGATGATTAAAGGCCTGTGGACTAAAATATATGAAGAACGATTGCAGGATTTGGATTTGGCCGGTCTAGAGAAAAGGGGGTCCTGATAGCAGTCTTCCAGTATTTGAGGGGCTCAATCTATTTTCCAAACCATCTGAAGGCAGGACAAGGAACAACGGCTGGAAACAAATCAAGGAGAGAAGCTGCCCAGAATTAAAGAGAAACTTTCTGACAGTGAGAACAATTAACCAATGGAACAGCTTGCCACCAGAAGTTGTGGGTGCTTCATCCTTGGAGATTTTTTTTTTAAAGATTGGACAGCCACTTGTCTGATCTCCAATGTCCCTTCCAGCTCTGTTCTGATTTCTGTGGCCATGGGAAACAATCTTGACCATCATGAGTCCCATTAATGGACCTGGATGCCGAACTCAGTCTGTGTCTAAAAGTGGTTTGGCTACTGCGCTAAGCCCCAAAGTGGCTTCTTTGGACTCCATGTGAATCCCAAGCAGGTGTACCATGCTTGGACCAAGCCACGGTGTAGCAGGGCATGTGGGACTGGGATGTCATGGGGAGGGACAATGTGTGGCTGCGGAACCATCTGCTGACCCTCTTTTGACAGCCACGTTGGGTTGTTCTTGGTCTGGATGAACAGACGGGCCACTTGGCTTCCCGATGGGTCCAAGGGAGGAGACCTTCCCCTTGGTCTCTTTCCTGCAGCCAGACCCCAACCTGACTCTGAAAGCACCCTTGGTGCAGGGGTCCGAATGGGGGGTGGGGATTGGCTCCTATATGATGCGTTACAAAGCCACCTATTTTCTTGGCAGCAATAGGGCTTGCCACTGCCTCATTCTGGGATGTTTTCCCAACCAACCCACACCCTTGGCAACTCGGGAAAAGGCCCCGGGACTTCCTGCTCCACCCACCCACCCCCGCCCCGTCCTTTCTCCCAGCTCCCCTGCAACAGGAAGGGCACGCCATGGGATCGTGGGTTTCCCCCTGGGTTCCCCCCCCCACTCACCTTGTGCTTTGGGGCTCCTCTGCAATTGGTCTTTGGGCCCAGCTGGGGGGCTGCCATCACCGGACTCCATGGGAGGGATCTGGCTTTCAGAGCCCACCTTCTTAGTCCGATCCTCGACCGCCGGTCCCGGGGACTTTGGGCTTTGGGGGGAGGGCCTGCACCCCGGCCCAAGAGAAGGCTTCTTGGCAATGGGAGGGGGGATCCTCTGGGGCTTGGGGCCCTTGGCTAAGCCCTGCGAATGCAGCCCTGGGGTCGCCGTGGATCGCTGGCTGGAGACGGTCATCAATTCGGCCACCAAGTTTTTCTGCAGGCTGGCCTGGGCCTCTGACGAGGATGCTGTCTCAATGACCAGCTTTTTGGGGCTCTTGGCAAAGATGAAGCTGGCGGTGGAGGCCGGGGACTTATGGACTGGGGACACTGGCCCGTTGCTAGCTGGGGCAGCAGGGATGCCTGGCAGCGGCGCCCGGCTCCCACTCTTCCTCTCAGCCATTCCAAGACTCACGGCTTCCCTGGAAGTTACGGTGGAGGCCTTGAGGCGCACAGCCTCGTGCAGGGGGTTGAGCCCCTCTTTTGAAGCAGGCTGCCCCCCCCTCAAGGACAGGGACTTGCGGAGAGGCTTCTGGGGGGCCGAGGGGCCCGTCTTCCCATCTGCAGCCACACTTGCTCTGCTGGATTCAGTGGGGGTTATGGACCCCCCAACTGGAGTGATCCCAGAGCCGTGGGCTTCCACGTCGACTGAACGCAGGCGGACCATCTGCAGCAGGGATGGCGTAACGATGGGCAGGCTGGCATCTTCTTTGGGCACCGAGGTGGACTTGCTGCGTATGGCAGGCTCTTTCTTGAGGTCGGGATGGGAACTCGTGGGTGGCTTCTTAATCTGGGGGGACAGACTGGGGGGCACTGTAGCCCCTGAGGCCGAGGGGTGCCTGGAGCCCAGCTGGGAACTGGCCTGGTCTCCACCTGGAGAGGCTTTGGGAAGTGGGAACGGCTCCATGCTTGGGGCCGGCAGGGGCAGAATTCCTGGGTGCAAGTTTGCGGACACCGCCATGGGAAAGGAGGGAGGCGTTCCATCTTCCTGCCCTGCAGGGGTGGCTTTTGGGGGGCCTGGAGGGGCCCCAGTGCCCCCTGCTTCCAAAGAGGGGGCTTCCCCAGACTCCGTCTGCAAGAGCGGAGGAGGGAGCAGGAAGCAGGCCTCGTCCGGGGGAGGGAAATCGGCCATGGACAGATCCTGTTCGTCCAGCAGCGGCGGGGGTGGAGGGAGCCACAAAGGGTCTGTGGAAGCCCCCACCTCAGCCTCGGAAGGAACCAGTGCAGCTCCAGGGGCCTTGGCGCTCGGCTCGGCTTTTTTCACAGGGGGTGGAGGGGGGTGGTAGGCCGGTGGAGGGGATGGTGGAGGCGAGCCCTCCTTCTTGAGAGGGCTGGGCTGCTGGGGGGCTGGGCTGCTGGGGGGCAAGGCGGCCACCACCTTGCTCTTTGGCTCAGTGGGGGGTGGGGAGAACGGAGCCGGGACCTTCGGATGGGGAGGGATGACGAAGCGGTCCACATAACCTGAGACGGCAGGCGAAGAGGCCGGGAGGCAGCCAGGGGCGGGTGGGGCTGTCCCTTCGGGGGGCGCAGGGTCAGAGGCTGAGGAAGAGAGGGAGGTCAGGGAGGAGGAGGAGAGGGAGGGTCCCGGGGACTGCAGGGAGCAGACGCGCTCTGGCTTCCTCGGCTGTGGCCTCTTCTTCCCTGGGGATGCAGTGTGAGGGAGGGGACTTTTGGGGTGCAGGGTGGGTGTGCCACTCTGGCTGGAGTAGCCACTCGAGGGAGACATGGTGCGGCCAAAGTGGTGGGGAGAACTGGGCTCCTGGGCCTCAGTCCCTTCGGCTTCCCGCAGTTGGCTGACCCTCCCTGGGCTCCGGGGAGAGATGTCTGGTGAGCAGCCCACACTGCTGGATTGCAGGCTGCTGGTCCCACCCAGGCGGGTGGGGGAGAAGACGTCGTCCTCATTGGCCAGGCTGGGGCACTGGGCACCTTCCCGGTGGGGCTTCCGCTCCGGCTTGGGAGGCAGACCCATTCCTCGGGGAGCCCCTTCGGCTTCCAGTTGCTGAGCCTTCTGATGCAAGGAGTAGGTCCTCCGGGGGGGCAAGGGGGCTACCTTCATCTTCCTTAGTGAGACACTCCGGGTTGAGGAGCGGTCACTACGCACACTTGCATCATCTGAGCCCTCGGCCACGCTGCTGGTGCTGTATGCGGGGGAGGCTCGGCCGCTGCTCCCTCCTGGCCGCACCCCCAGCAGGCTGGGAGAGGCTGGGGCAGCCCTGGCTTGTCTGGAACTGGCGGGGCTGGCAGGGCAGAGCCAGTCAGGCCTGTTTGTGGGGGGGTCCCTGCCGCTCAGCCCTGCCTCATCCTTCTGGCCGCTGGGGCCCCCATGGGAGGAGATGGTGGATGCGTTGGAGACGATGGTCTCGGTGGACTGCGAATGGCTCCAGTTGTCACTGGAGGAGGAGTGCTCACGGCTGCGGGGGGCAGCGGGGAAGTGACCCGTGGAGCGCACCGAGAGGGCCGGGCTGGCAGTGGCCAAGCTGCAACGGCTGAGGGTGCGTACCCGGTTGCGGGACAGAGCAATGACATCCACCATGGGTGGCAAGATGGCGTTGGGAATAATCTTCGAGAGGTAGGTGCCCTGTGGCGAGATGGACATGACCAGGGGGCTCAGCAGCTCGGGAGAACTGGGCTGGGTGGTCATCCATGGAACGGCCAGGGACTTGGGCCTGGCCACAGGAGACACTTTGGCCGCCGTCTTGTGGCTCAGCACTGAGTCGTCATAGTAGACCCGGCTGATGTGCCGCTGGAGAGCAGCCTCTGAGGCATTGGCCTCAAGAGCCTGGAGGGAGATGCGGGCCCCCTGCTCTGGACGGGCGGTGGCTAAAGGCTTCCCATCGATGGTGGGGATCTGGATAGCAGGGCCGGGCAACTGGCTGCCATTCACCAGGGGCTGCGAGTTCGGGCTGGCTCTGACGGCAATGCTGCCGGGACGTTTCGTGGAGTCACGCCCGTTGCTTAGGCCTGTGGGCAGAAAGACAAATGGGCACCAATGCGAGACAGAACTGAGGAAGCACAACTAGGCCAAAACTAGACCCCATCCCAGAAATACTCTGCTGGACCCTCCTCACTCAACGTAGCAGGGACCGTCATCAGTTCCAAGATCACAGCTGGGCTTGGCTTGGCATAGCAAAAGCAAAAGCATTTGGATTTATGCTTATGCTTCACAGCCATCTCACTTTACAGAATGAGCCTCTTGTCATCAACAATCTGGGTTCTCATTTTACTAAACTTGGAAGGAGGGAAGGCTGAGTCCATCTTGAGCCGGTCAAGATTGAACTGCTGGCAGTGGATGCAGAGTTCGCTTGCAATACTGCATTCTGATCACTGTGCCACAATCTCAGCCCTAAAAGTAGTTTGGGGTTTTTCTCATTCTTCAGGGTTGTGGGAATGGGAAGGTTCCTCGGAACCCTGACACACGGCTCTACGCATGTTGCATAAACCCAGCCAGAATGATTGCCGGCTGTGCTTTTGACTTTGGCTCAGTCTGATGTGCGAATCTGGCCCTGATTATGCACAATTGAGCCCAAAGGGAAACTCTGTGACACACCCTCCAGAATAACTCCATCCTTCCATAATGCAAGGGTGAACTTATCCTCAGGGCCAACAAACTGTCTCTCCCCAGAAGAAATGCCTGAGCCACTGACTCGGTGGGCAGCTGGTTAAAGCTGTTTCCCCTCTATAAAACTATAAGTAGTCCTGGACTTATGACGGGTCGGATTTAAGGCAACAGAGCTTCTAGGGTACTCACAACCCAATTATGAAGTTCTGACAGCCCCAAAGTCCCATGACCATGTCTGGGGCAGTTGGCAACCGGGCTGCCCTTACAGCCCTTAGCCTCGTCCCTCGGACTCTGCACTTTAAGATGTTTCTACCAAAAGTGGCATTTACGTCTGATTTTCAGCAAAAGTGGCCCACAGTGAACAACTGATTTGCTTAACAACTATCAGAAAAAAGGTTGGCCACATCGGCGACCTGCTTTAGGACTGTCATGACTTGTGTCTGTAACAGGCAGGCTCCTCTATGGTCCTTCCTCTTCCGCCCGAGCGCTCCGGGAGCTTCTCCTGCAGGCCCTCTCCAGCCTCCCCCAGCTGGCCCAGGGAAGAAGGCAGGCGGTGGCTGGGGATGGCACTGCTCCCTGGCCCTCCAGGCACAGGTCTCTCCCACCACCCGCCCGGCCAGTTGGTGCCCGGCCAGCAGCTTACCCAGCTCCTGCTGCACATGTTGGGGCAGCCCCAGGACTGTGGTCCTCCGCTCCCTGCGCCTCTTCTCTCCCTTCCCAGATGATTTCAGGAAAGAATCATGTGGTCGGAAGGTGGAGCCTGGAAGTCAAGAGGCCAAGAGGAAAAGGGAAGGAAAACGGTCACCAAACTTCAGCTGCAAAGGCAGTTCCCCAACCCCCGGACAGTATTTGTGCCAACATATAAAATTACACTAAATAGATGTGCTAGGATTCCATGCTTATTTTCCTTAAAAGTAAAATGCGAACGTTACAAAACCTTGGTCCAAAGGGGCAAAGAATTCGGACCTTTTCCTCTTGTAACCCTGTCCAAGGCAGGAGGCCGCCTTTATTTATTCAATTTATCGGCTGCCCATCTCTGGCTGGCTTGCAATGTCTCATACCATCCTGTCCAATCTTTCTTGAAGACCTCCAGTGAAGGAACAGCCACGACTGCAGGAAGCAAGTTGTTCCATTGGTTAATTGTTGTCACTGTTAGGAAATTCCTCCCTTGTTTCCAGGTTGGATCTCCATTTAAAGAGCTTCCACCCGCTGCTCCTTGTCCTGCCCTTGGTGCTTTGGGAGAACAAATCCACACCCTCTTCCCTGCGTCAGCTTTCAAGGACTGGAAGATGCTGTCAGCTCTCCCTTTAATCCTCTTCAAACTCTCCGAGGCTCACAGAGGAGCCCAAACGGTGCCCTGCCAGCCTGATCTCCAACCAGATGCACGGGCTGAGGGCAGACAACCACTTGAGCAGACAACCATAGAACGATGGGGCTGCGAGGGAGTCCCACCTCCTGCTCAGTGCAGACATCAAACGGAAGCGTTCCTAGATCAGTGAACTTCCTCACCAAAAGGGAGACCACCAACTCTCTGGGCTGGTAGTTCCATGGCTGAACCTCTCTTCCAATCTTTATTCCAAACAGAATTTGCCTGTCTGTACCCTGAGACCCTTATTCTCTCCTCTGCTCTCCGGACAATAGAGAAGCACAATTCTTGATGTCCTGGTGTGAGAGAAAGGCCTTGGAAGATGGGGAGAAGGAAGGAAGGCTACCTCGGGAAGGGCAAGAGAGGGTGCAGAGTCCACATAATGAGTAGAGCAAGAGCTCAGAAGGACCCTCACTCACTTCTCAGGCTGTAAAGGAGACGGTAGAAGGTTTGTACCTGCAGACTTGCTAAATGATGTCAGCCTGCCCAGGTAGAGCCGACAGAAAACATGACCAGGTAAGCTCATTCTACTTTCCTGTAAAGCTACATTAACAGAACCTTGCAAGCCTGGGAGGGAGATTACGGCCCCCTTCTTGCCCATCGTGTAGCTTCAGGCTAGGCCCTCCCTTAGATGGCCGCTCTTAGGCAGCCTCTCTCCTCTTTTGGGGTCGAAGGCCCCACTTCCTCCCCTCCCTCTTCCTGGGGCAGCTCCCACACCCACAGAGCTTTCCTCCGGCCCTTCCTGACCCGTCTCCCAGAGGGCAAACGACCCTCATGTCTCCCTGGCTCAGCCTCCTCTGACCCCTTTGAGTCCAGAGCCTTGTCCCTCCTTCCTTCCCTGCTCCGGGACGGCTCCACTGGGTGGTACCTTTTCTCTGGATCATCTCAGAGCGCACAGACATGGCATCTTCGGAGGCATCTTCCGTGGTGCAGGAGGAGGCTTGGCTTCGGATGGAAATGTCATCGCCCTCCGTGGACTGGGAAGACTGCTCGTCAAAAGGAAGGACCGTTTTTTTAACACAAATATAGCGTCTTATATAGACAAATATAATCAGGGAACGTGAGAAAATAACTTTAAAATCAGACTGAAACTAAAGATGGTTTATAAACACTCTGATCAAAAATTGAAAAACGCTGATACAAATCCGTATTCTAACAGTTTGGAAACTGAAATCAGTGTTGAGAATCTGTGAGCGCATCTTAAGGAAATGTTTCCCAACCTTGACAACTTTAAGTTGGCTAGACTTCAACTTCCAGAATTCCCCAGCCAGCATGAAGTCCACCCACCTTAAAGTTGAATAGCGTACCGGATGGGGGATTATTGGAGTCGAAGTCCACACCACTTAAAAAGATGCCAAGATTGGGACACATTGTCCTCCACCAATGAAACTTTCTGAAAGCCCTGGGGGGGGAGGGGAGGGGAGTTGCCCAAAGGCACTTCAACCCCCGACAGAGGCAAGAATCTTGGCAGCCGAAAAGCAGGACAAAATTCATCCGCCAGCTGCTGCTTCTTTCTTGCCTTCCTGAACTAAAGAATTACATGGGGAAGAAGCAAGTTCCAGGCCCAGGCAGAAGCCTTCCACTTGCCCACTAGGTGGCGCTAGCTGGATGCTATCTCCTTATTGACCCTACAGGGAAACCAGCCTGCAGGTGTTCTTACCTGCAGCTTTCAATGGCACAACTCCTTCCGCTCCAAGGGCCATAAAATGGTGCAAATGGTAATTAGACTGCCTTGGTTTTGCATACGGGCAGTCCTCAAGTTATGATTTTGGTCACTTAGCAACTGTTCAATTTACGATCCAACAGTCAGGGCCCACTAGAGTCACGAGACTGAACTTCGGGTGATTTGATTTGATTTGATTTGATTTGACCCATTTTTAGCCTTTTGCAACTTCCTACAGTCTTTACATGACTGCACTTTACAAGAGTTTTACTCAACATAGGCATTTACTTCTGGTTTTCAGAAACTAGTCATAATATCTATGACTAAATGACTAACCAGATTTTATGAGCTTTTTGTGCAGTGGTGGTTAAGTGAACACTACAGTTGCTAAGCAGTTTGCAGAATTCGGGCATCCTGAGCTGCAGAGCAGCAGCAGCAGCTGTGGGAAACGTGCTCAGTTCTGCTTTGGCTCTCCTGCCCACCGAGAGGGGCTCCAAGGACCCGGTTTGGCCTTGATTTCCACAAGGCTGCAAGTTTCCAATGAATCAAGACGTCCTTTTGAAATTTGGAGGAGTGCTGGACCACAGGCTGGGTTCTTACTCTTTAGGCACAAAAGCCAGCTGGGTGACTTTGGGTCTGTCCTTCTCAACCCACCTCACAGGACTGTTGTTCTGGGGAAAAGACGGAGCCAGAAGGAGTAGATCTGTTCCCCATTATATGTTAAACAGGCAGGAAATAATCAAAAGACTGCGCTACTCGGAACATCGTACATCTTAAGAAGACAATTGGTCGAGACCTAGGATGCTGGCAGCAACCCATATCAACCATTAGAGCCAGCCAATGATATTTGTGATACATTTTTAAATGTTCAGTTGACTGAGTTTCATGTTTAATGAATAAACGTTTATAATAATAATAATAATAAT
>JAEANM010005480.1:0-19577 GCA_017656035.1 Myanophis thanlyinensis
CTCTGTCTCTCTCTCTCTCTCTCTTTTTCCATTTTATCTTGAAATTTGGGTGGCTCCCAATCAGCAATTAAAACAATGTCAATAATAAAACAGCACAATAACATATTACATTTATTTAAACTGGAAATATTAATAACCTGGCATCAAAGTTAAACTTCTGACATACAGTCCCTCATTAAATCCTTTCATCCAGTACTTGCAAGGAAAGTCTGGTCTTCAGTGCTTTTCAGAAGGCTAAGAGGATAGAGGCCTACTCAATCTCTTTAGGGTTGCCATGGAAAAGGCATGCTTCGTAGCTCCCATAAGGTGATAATGTTTAAAGGAAGGGTCTAGGAGCATTCTTATCCAATCCAAAGGAAGGGACTAGGAGCATTCTTATCCAATCCAAAGGAAGGGACTAGGAGCATTCTTATCCAATCTGGTAGATGTCCTTAGAGAAAAGGAATCCCACATAGAACCTGGCCCTGTGCCATGTAGGACTGATAATAGTGACAACATGATAACAGTTTTCCAAGATTTGAGATACTTCTGCCACAGAAAGGAGGGGGTCAAGCTATTTTCTAAAGCACCCAAAGGCCAGATAAGGAATAATGGATGGAAACTGATAAAGGAGAGATTCAACCTAGAAATAAGGAGAAATTTTCTGATAGTGAGAACAATCAACCAACAGAACAGTTTGCCTTTAGAAGTTGTGGGAGCTTCATCAATGGAAACTTTCAAGAAGAGACTGGACTGCCATTTATCAGAAATGGTGCAGGGTCTCCTGCTTGGGCAGGGGGTTGGACTAGATGGCCTACAAAGTTCCTTCCAACTCTGTTAATCTGTTACTAATAGATAATAACCAGCATCTTGAATTGTACCTGGAAGGAAACTGAGATTTAGTGAAGCTCAGGAAACAGAGGCGTTACATGGGTAAACTTAAGCACTCAATCAATGCACATCCTACTGTATTCTGGACCTATTGTGGCTTCTGGATGTTCGTCATGGGCAGCCCCACTGTAGTAATCTGAATGGGAAGTGACCAACACATGAATGACCATGAGCTAGACTCCCTGGTCTAAGAAAGGACACAACTGGCACACCAGAGGTATCTGTGCAAGGCCTCCCCCAAGCACAGCTGCCACCTGCTACTTAAGCAGCACTCATGAGTCTAGAAGAACCCCCCCAATTTGGCAGTAACTCAGTCCAGGGAATTGCTGCCTCATCTAGAGTAAAATATCATTTGGGCCTAGAAGGGAAAAAAGTCAGAGCCACTCTGTCTTTCCAGGGTTGAGTTGAAGCCAGTTTCTTTCCATCAAGATCTTACAGCCTCCAGGTTACTGGGCCAGCATTGCCACAGTATCAGCTGTCCAGCTAGGAGTGGAGCTACAGTAAGTAAGTATAGTCAGGCATTTATCAGCAATCTTATCTTGAAAAGTAACTTTACTAAATCAACTAATGAATAGAAATATTTCTTTTCCCAAAGTTAAGCTGCACTTTCTGACTCCCAAATTATTATAAAAGGACCATCATTCTTTAAACAGAAAGCAACAGAACAAGTGCTGAGTGTATTTATGGCTAATCTTCAGCTGAATTATTGGCAGCAAGTGTTCTTTATTGACAGAGCTGATAGGGAACTTTGAGTTTAAGATATTATCTGCCAATGAAACTTATTTTCTGCATTATGAGGAATTTCTGCATTTGTGCAAGGATGGAGCAGCAGCAGTTCACAAAGTTACCTCCACTGAGAGGAAAGACAGATTTTTTTTCATATACCAATATATCATTTTTTTCAAGGAAATAAGAATTGATGATATTATTCTTAAAATTATTGTTATACTGTCATAAAATTTGTTTATTTGATCATACACCTATTATATCACTTCTCAGGATTAAATGTTTCAAATCTTTTTTTCTATCATTATTATAAAGTGATAATTCTATCACTTTATTTTAATTTTAGTATTATAATTCTCACAGATCCTAAAATCTGGAAACAGTCACACAATCTGCTTTTTTCAAGTCCTTTTAGGAGGACCATTCACCTATGAAGACATTAATGACCTATTCATTTTGCTCTCAGCCTAACTACCCCCACAAGGTTGTTGTTCTATGGAAATAGGAGGAGGAAGGTGTGTTGGATACATTCACTACCTTATTTATAAAAATAAGAAAGGTGCAGAATGAATTAATGAATATCAACCAGTTTAAAACATCCTAAAAAGCGCTCTGTGTAAAAAGACTGAAATCTCAAAGAGGGAAAATGGTACCATATTTGTGCGGTAGAATCCATGGCTGGGAAAGTATGCCTAATTCCCAACAACTAATTTACTATACCTACAATTATCATAATTTTATACACTGGATATATTTAACTTCTTATATATGTGCACCACTTTCTTTAACAGCTTCAGTAATCATGGTTGTTCTATTTCCAGTTTTGGTGGTAAATGCTTTACTTTCCAGAGCATTCATTCTCTTTGTCATGCCCTTCAATTTCTTATGTAGCCCACATGTGAGAATTGTTTGTGGGGGCAAGGTGTTGATGGTATAAAAAGAACAATATTTAATGTTTTGAAAACAGAAAATATATAGCTGTCCTCAAATGCCCTCTAATACTAAAGAAGCTGGGACATACAATGAATTCTCTTTTCTGAATGAGTATTATCCTGGTAGTTGTTTCCTAAATACATTTTCTGTTCAATAGGAATATAAAAAACCCCTCTATAACCAAATGCACTAGGTAACTAGGACATCTGGTTTTGGCAATTAATAAGTGCCATAGGCACAGAACCTAGAGACTTCCATTATATTTTGGATGCAGTGAGGGGTTAGCCCAGCTATCTGGCTTTCAGTGTGTGTAAGTTCAGTTCATTTTTTTGTTTGTAGCTTATCCTTTCCTGACCACAAACCCTTAGAGTAGGGCTGTCAAACTCATGGTCTACAAGCCAGATGTGTCACGTGCTGGCCCTGTTCCTTAGTAAAGGGAAAAAAAAGTCCCGATAAGTCATGTGATGCCGCTGTGACGATGTGAGTTTGACACCCTGCCTTAGAGAAAGTGGACATCCCACTTTCCCTTCTCCTTGGCAAGCTTCCCCCTCACCAATCTATTTTACAAATGGATATTATAGGCAGGCAGGCACTTTCATGTTGCCTATAAAACTCTCTGGCTTAATTTTACCTGCATATATCAGTAGTGTTTACATTCTCCAAATTGATCCATACTGTAAAAGGAGTGGATCACTCTTCAGAATTTTATACTAAGGCTTTGTGTCATCTGGCACTATGCTATATTATACATAGAAGCTATAATTACTTGAAGAACCATCATAAAGCTCAGATTTTTGAGGAAAAGTAACTGAGGATAGCCAACCTGCCACTGATGTTTAGAGACAGTCAAAACACTGATGGGATAGAACTCCTATATATCGTTGGATGACAGGTGGTCACGAGATGGGCAGCAAATAAATTTTATAAATAAATAAAATAAATAAAATCTATATAGTCCTATTCTGAATATCAGGCCAAATGAGGCATAATAAAATGCATTTTTTGTATTTAATATTCTATATGAGAAGATACTGTTGATGAGATCTTTCCATTAAAAAAAACTTCATTAGGGAATAAGTTTTTGCTTTTGTTTTTAGCATTTTAGTTACTCAGTGAACAATATCCTTCTCTGTAAAATGAAGAGATGTTATCCATTCCACCTACATGAATAAATCAAACTTCAGGCCACCAGAAAAAGAATGAAAATATCATTGGCTGTACCAGTTAAGACTACAGAAGAGAGATAACAATTTTGAATATTTTCCCTTTCGATATATTCAAATTAAAAAAAATAACATGACGAGAAGAAAAGTATTAGTATTAAGTATTAGTACAGTATTATTTTTAATTTGCAAGAATGTAATTCTCCCACTAAAAGGCTCTGGATGATCCAGTGTAATATATTAGAATTCTGCCATGTTCTCTTTGCCCTGTGTCTATGCCTATTTTAAGAATTTTTAAAATTCCACAATCATATTAGAAATAGACTAGGCTGCTTAAGTTTTCCAACAAAAAAGATTTTGTTTCACCTGTCATCACAGTAAGTAAATTTCATGTCCATGCTATGACGGCTCAGGAAAGTCTTGCTGTCCAGTGGAATATCAGTATTGGAAGGATGCTGAATGGGCTCACACATCAGTATAAGGCAGGATAACAGTGGCTCTTTAAAACCACACAGAGCATGAGGAGGGCAGGTATTATAGACCTTAATTTGTCCTGTGCAATGCAAAACCTGAAATGTAAAAGTTGTTTGTATAATTATATTATTATAATATAGAACAATCAGAAAAAAAATAGGACTGAATTTTTCAACCATTGTCACTAAAGTTACCTTCCATGTGGCAGATTTGAGATTTACAGTTCTGCCCCTGTTGGTAACAGTGCATTTCATTCTCATGAAGAAGTCACGTTCCAGGGACATCTCTTTATTTTTTTTCCCACAACCTGGACCTAAGAAAAAGAAATATATATATATATATTAGCTCTGGAAATATATATCAACTCACTTTCTGTCAGAATTTACAAGGTTTAAAAATTTACTTTGGATGCCATCTTACATGAGGATTGAAATGTGGCAAGAGAAACCAGTTATTCCTTTATTAATAATCAGATTTTAATGAGCAGATGGATCAGGTTTGAGGAAATCATCACTTTTGTTATATAAAAAATGTTACCTAGATTCACTATTTCATTACTGTAAACCTGCTATCTTTCTGAGTGATTATTAAGTAAATAAGGTTACCATTTTCCCAGAACAGTTCTCTCTTCTGTTGGTTACATTCTAAAGTCTATTACTCACAAGGATCAATTGTTTCCTAACTCTCTATTCACTGTTTCTCAACCTGGATCACTTTAAGATGTGTGAACATTGACTCCCAGAATTCCCCAGCCACTAGTGGAATTCTAGTTGGGGAATTCTGGCAGTTGAAGACCACACATCTTAAACTTGTAAGTTTCTCAGCTTGTAAATTGAGAAACACTGCTCTAGATTCCCTCTGGGATGGGTACTGGATATTATAATATTATTTTCTGCAGAAGGAATTAACAACTTTAATCAGAAAAATACAGAAAAACCATGTGACATCTTAAAAACTAACACATTTAATATGGTATATATTACACACGCAATGTTTCAATAGATATGGTTAAAACAAATAAAAGTAAATAACATTCCACCAATGTACTATTGCCTATAAACTGATTTAACTATTTAAGTGAGTTTGTTCTGACAGATTTTAGCAAAATATATCCCTTTCCAACCAATTTCTGACTTCCCAGTTTCCATAACAGAGATGCTACTATTGTCCTCATATGCTAAGGAGAAATGGGGAAAGGATCAATCTAGCTCCTCCCCTCTTAATCTGTCCTAGAGGTACCGTCAGGTAACATTTGAATAGGCACTAGGTAACATATAGAGGAGAACTTTTCTTCAGGTCAAGAGAATCAATCCTTTCTGACTAATCCATGTGCAGACAGAATTAAAGAAAGGGATGGGTAGATTGCATTGACTTTGGCTCCCACTGTCAGGGTTCCACACAACATCAGCAACACAATCAGAATTCCAAAGAGACAAAGTCCAAGGAATAAGATTTTACTGAAGACATTGTTCTGGTATGTCCTGGAGAAATCCCGAATCTAAAATTCCTGGGCTTTCTCCACCCAAGTAAAACTGTAAGTTCCACCCCACTAATTATCACATGTTAATTTCTCACCAACCCCTTCAAAAAGAAATTCAACGTTTCCCCTAAGACATCCCACCACAGGTGTCCATGGCCCAGAGAAACTTTCCCATGAGAACTAAATCTAAAATAATGTAAACAAGATAACCCCTGCGAGTTGTCTTCACCAACCTCCCTCTGCCAACTCGGCAACCTTGCAAAAGAAAGAAAACTGTGTCAAAGCTAAAAGGCCTCATATAATACAGAAAGAAATGGCTAATACTATTCAGCAGAAAACCCCCCAATCCAAAATTGTCCTTTTAGGCTTGACACCCTACCCTTCCAGCAATTATCACAACTGGCATGAAAACATCCTCCAGGTACTATACTTAATATGGGATAAAAGATAAGTTTGTTAGACAGCTAGTCTGGTGGGCTTAATCTAGATGTCTATGAGTATGTCCATCAAAATATACTCAAGACTTTGTACAAATGTTTTCCATGGTTGAATCAAAAAGAAATAACTAACAGCTAAGGAGATATGGGAAATAGGGAGGGAAGGAATATTCTTCTGGTGCTAAATCTATGTTCACTAGGAGCCTGAATAATAGGTGATGGTTGGTAGTAGCAATGAAGGTGAGAAGTGGGGGTGGAGAGGACTGCACAGCCTTTCTCCACCACTGTCCATACATATTTATTTATTTATTTATTTTATTTATTTGATTTATATACCGCCCCCTCTCCCTAGGGCCTCCTATTGGATCTGAGCAACAATTGTTAGGAAGGGGCACTGGATAACCATATCTCCTTTTCAGGATAGCTGTTACTGAATATCTGATACATTTTCACCAGGAACATGGCTTTCAAAATGCTTTCAGAAGAATCCTGAATGACAGCTGACTGGTAGTGGGGCTGGTATACCATCACCAAGACATCTCTGTTGCTTCACAAGATAGACACACCTCTACACAATTGGCTGCTATAATTCAGGATTCTTCTCAATATAGTCAACTGCTATTTGAGTTGGTCCATTTTTCCAAGCCAGGTCCCCCAAGCCAGAGATCAGCCCAGAAATCTGGTAGATAAAGGGGAGACATCCCAGTTTAAAAAGGCTGGATTTTCCTAATACTCCTGTAATGACCTAGAAGAAAGAATTAAAGTAATAAAAAGATGAGGATATGTCCACATTAATACAAAATTAGGAGTCCCTGACTGCACCATCAACCAGGGATTGTTTTCCCATAAATAATGTGTACATGTAATGCAACTTTGAAAACTCATTCTCAAGGTTATAATAAATCCTCCAGGGGATCAAGTACATTAAAAAAATATTTACCATTTTTCAAGCTTAGATTTTCCCGAATTTCTTCATGATCACATGGGTGAGTGAAATCAAAAATGCTGTGGCCAGTCAATTCCACCTAGAAAAAAATAAAATGGGGGAGAATCAAGAATGGCATTTCCATCTTGTTAGCAGAAAATACAGAATAAAGTGAACTGAGAAAAAGTGAAGAAATAAAAAAAATACAAAATGAATTTACCTGTACAATGAATGAAATAGACAGACAGACGGATGGATGAAAATTCCATCTATCCTCAAACACACAAAAACCACATGAGAGAATGTGATAAAAGAAACACGATAAAGAGGGACAGCACCATGTAGAACATATTGCAGTAATCCACATGTGCCATAAAAGTATAGATTACCAAAAGAAGGGATTCCTAGGATAGGAAACTTTTAACACTGCATAGATGCAACCTCATATCATGCTGTCAATACATTTACAATCAAATATTTCAATTCTTTGTTGTATATTTCCAGTATAATTCACAACAAAAATATTTCAGGTTTAAAGTTTATGTGCTGCTTTATCATCTTCTCCAACCATGTGTGGATTTTAGTCCAATATCTTCATGCCTCTGTGCATGTCCACCACATATGGTAATATGTACCAGGCATCTTAGCAAGTTCTAAACTTGAAACCTAACTGGGTATATCTCAGAGAAAAAAACTATTTCTCTTTAAGCCCATACTTGTCTCAGTTACATATGCCACATTGACTGCCTCACCCATGATAAGGCCACGAATGAGGGGCATTGCTACCAGCAGCCTGGCTTTTAACAGCACCATCTGTAAACCAGGGTTGATCAACCTGTGAACTGTGTTATACAGATTTGTCCTTATTAATAATACTTTCAAACTCACCTATATCTTTAGTTAAACTCAGTGGAAATCAAAACAAACTTTTAATGGAAATCAAAGCAAACTTTCAATGTGAAATGAAAAAGATAGGAAGCCAGAAGGAGGATGCATGGCTGAATCCTACCTGTACAAAATATCTCACACTTTCTGTCCAAATTGATGGTAAGATTTATTGGGCATCTGCATACAAATCCCTATTATTCTACACTACACAGCTGTATATGTAGAATTTCTATGGCGTCAGAGCTTCTTCTTGTGTCTGATCCTACACAAATGCATTGGTCTCTTCATGGAACAATGCTGCAGAGATACCAGAACAGGTATTTTTTGTCTCTCTGAGACATATAGAAAATATTTTGTTCAATCTTATTTAAAAAAAATATTTTACCAAGAGCAGAATGTGAGAAGAAGCAGAGAATCATACCCAGTGGTGGAATTCAAATAATTTAACAACTGGTTCTCTGCCCTAATGATCAGCTGAAACAGCAGTTCTCTGAACTGCTTAGAAAGTTAACAACCGGTTCTAGCGAATAGGTGTGATCTGGTTGAATCCCACCTCTGGTCATATCCATCTTGCTATGAGAAATGAATAGATAATACTCTTACCTGTGTCAAGCCCATATATTTGCTGATATTTTCGGACAAAAAGATCATGTCTCCATCCTGTGTGATGACTGTGATAAAACCCTCTAAAGCTTTCAGGTACAAGTTATCCAGCTGCTGATCTGTCTCAATTTCTCTCTCATTGTGGGTGCAGACTGCAGACATGGGTTGTGGGAAACAGAGCCGAAAGGAAGTAAAAGAGAAAGATAGTAAACAATTAACAACTAAATCCTATTTAAAATCCCTATATGTAAGAAATACGTAATTTAACCAGAAAGTAATAATATAGTCATTTTAAAGTAATGGTAAATTAGATAGTGGGACATTGAATCTTATGTTCAGTTAGCATTAAGTCCTACAGAGGATAGTGAAATGTAGTGTATATTGTATTAAACACATATAAGACAGCACTAGACATAGATATTGTCTATCTATTGCATAGGAAGGAACATCACCAAAAGAGCATTTAAAGCAGGGGTGTCAAATTTAAGGCCCGGGGGCTGGATCTAGCCCACAGGCTGCTTAGATCTGGCCTCTGTAGAAACAGTGAAGGACTGGCCTGGGGTACCTCTACCAAATGTAGATCAAAAGGGCGGTACATGGCCCTTCTAGGCTTCTGCAGCCCTCTGCCAATGAAAATAGAACCAGGGGAGGCCGCATGCGGCCTGCCTGCACTCTGTTTTTACTGGCAGAGTGGCCGTCGTGGCTGAAAATGGAGCCTTGATGATTGACATCAAGTTGGTCATGCCCACCCCAGCCACACCTGCCCCCTGACCCTCTGATGCAGCCCTCGATGAAATTGAGTTTGACACGCTTGATTTAAAGGGATTTCTATCAAAATTACATGTGATAATTAATATACTGTAGAAGGATATGAATTTGGAAGTAATTCCTATAAATTCATTGATAAATAAATCTCAATATAATGTAAATCTCAGATTTTTAACAGATGGACTTTATTAAGATGCTAACTATTAATGTCAGAGAACTGCAACTCTTTGATCTTCTTCAAGCAAACATCTTGCCTGGGAAATACAATATAATATATATAATTGCTGGGAAAATACATGCATAGTAAGAACATTATCATAATATTAGCCATTGGGGGGGGGGATGGGATAATACTAGAATTTCCCCATGTAATCCTCCCAAAAGTTGATATAATTATTTACTATTTTACCAGGACTATTTTACCAAGACTAAATAAATATAATTGTAGCCTGTTTCTGCCATATATATAAATCAGGTGTTAAGCCATAATAACCCCAACCCCAAAGAATCATTACAGGGAAAAAAAGGAGGTTCTGGACCATCCATGACTTTCCATCTTTAGATTGCCATTTTTACCTTTTCATTAATTTATAATATAAAATAAAAAAAATACAAAGCAAATAATAGGAAAAGTAGGGGAGAAAAAAGGAAAGAGAAAAGTATGGAGAAGAAGTGAAAAAGAAAGAAAAGACATTGACTTCTGACTCCCTTTGGTGCAGTAGAATAAGAAGTAACATCAGCCTTCTCTGCTAATTCCATCAGCTTTTGCAACCATTTGTCCATCGTGGGGATTAAAGTGTCCTTCCATTTTTGTGCATAAAGTAATCTTCCTGCCGTCAACATATATAACATCAAAGTTCTAATTTTTTTCTCCAAGACTTTTTCCATTAAATCCAAGAGAAAAATTGTAATTATTATTTTCATTCCTTTTTTCATTTTGCCAGCTATTCTTTTTCTTTTTTTATATTTATCTTTTTTTAAACTTTGCCTTTTCTTGTTGACACATAGCTACTAGCTATAGCAGCAAACAAATTGATTCTGTTTTAGTACACTCTAGAAATGCAGAGGAACAAGTGGTATGAGCTAGGAAGACTGTGTTACAAATAATCACTAGTGATAAATTTAATAGGGGGCTTAAAGGTCACCATTGTTTTTTGATCCTTAGTCCTACCTTCTTATTTTGCAACATGGGGATACAACATGGGCATAACAGCCAAGTAGGTATAAGAGTTATTGAGAATTGTATTTTCACACAATTACTAACTTATATGACGTTTTACAAATAAATATTTCCTATATTATGATAAAATCAGAAAAGCTTGCTAGCATCACTGGTACAGAAAACTACTTTAATCCTTCAAAATTAAGCAATCCAAGAATCATCTTCTTCCCCTCCCCCTCCTCCTCATCCCAAATTACATTTGAAACATAACTGAGTCTCAGGATCAAACATGCGTATCATTTAGAGGGTCTATTTCACAGAAGGTAAACCTAAAGTTTGTCAGAATACCATTCCTCATCCTAGTTCCACCAAAGCCAATGTTCATGTTTGTTGGGGAGGTTTGGGAAGGGTCAACCAAATTGGGGAAAAGTGCTAGATACTTATACAAGTTTATGCATCTCTCTTGGTTCATTAATGACATTATCTAGTATAGGAAATTTCCATCTCTAGCAAATTATTTTCGTTAGATGTTGGTAAAAGATAGATGGATATTTAATAGAAAGGACTGTTAACAGATATAGATATAAGTACTTTTTAAAAAATGCACATTTAAAAAACTACAAATTGTTATGATTTCAGCAGTTATCTCAGAATGGGCAAGAAATAGGGCTCAGTTTATACATAATATATGAGAGTTATCCACAAAATAGATTATGTTTTGCGATAGAAAAAAAAAGTATAGGAAAAAAATTATTATATACACTTGAAAGTGACACTTAAATATTACTTTTCAACATATTCACCAAACAAATTGAGGCACTTATCATAGCGGTGAACAAGCTTTGTAATTTCATTGTCATAAAATTCAGCCGCCTGAGACTTGAGCCAGTCAGTCATGCCCGCCCACAGTTCCGCAGTTCCGCTGTTCATCATGAACGTTAGTTCGGCCATTTTTAAACTTAATGCACCATTGGTGCACTCCACCTTCAGTGATGATGTTGTCCCCATACACTTCACACAGTTGCCAAAAAATTTCAATCGGTTTATGGTTTTTTGCCAACAAAAACCTTATCACTGATCGCACCTCACAACTTGCGGGATTTTCAATTGCAGCACACATTTCAAATGTTTGCTTTGAAATAATGGGCAACGATATGAACCTCCCACTAGCACTAGTTGCAGACTGAGCGGCGGACACACAGACCAAAGATGGCCGTGCTAGCTCCACCCCTTCTTGCTACAAATGAAAACGTAATCTATTTTGTGGATAGCCCTCGTATATTCTAATTGAATCATGATCTTTAAAAAGCCTGCTATGGAAGCAACAGCTTTTGGTAGTACAGAAATATTACCCAACAAAAAATTGTTACATTTTTTCAATTTAGTTTAAAAATAACATGTGCAAGCCATATTCTAACCTCTGTGTCACCACGGCTCTATCAACTAGTTAACAGAGAGTAAGATTTTTGCCTCTACAGTGTTTGAAGATCATTTGGTTATCTAGTCTCACTTTCTCACTTTATCTTAACTCAAAAGATTGTGAGAAAGATAAAATCAAAAAAAGTTGTCCTTTATATGTGTTAGACTGTCATGCAGGGAATGAAGGAAAGAGAAATTAATTTCCTCAGTGCAAGCACACTGATCATTGAACCAAATAAGCGTAGCTGAGTCGATAAAACACTGGATCATTGCCAGGAATGGTGAGGCTTTTATATTAAAATCAACTCATCACGTGATCACTGTTGACCAATCCCAGTAAATTGGATGCTATGCTTCTCCACAATGGAGAAATTAATTTCCTCAGTTCAATCACACTGGTCATTGAACCAAAGGCCAGGAAGTTAACTGGTTTACTGACATGGAATGGATGTTGCAGTGTATGGGGCTTCCTTCCCATTTAGTTAGTTAGTTCAGACCGAGAAAGCACCGCATCCAATGTCCCAGATGGTTTAAAAAAGAATTTAGTAGACAAAATTCATGGAGGAGGGAGACATCAGTCCATATTACCTCTAACACTGCTGTGCAAAACTTCCATAGCAAAGGTTAATTATATGATATGGGGAACAAAGTATAACATGCCATGTGTGTATGTATATGTAGGGAGGATTTGGATGTTGGAGGGCCAAAAATAGACACTATAGTCATTCATTCATTGATCCATCCATCCTATTCATAGATAAGTAAGTGAAGAAATATGGCTATTAAAAGAAATATAGGTACAGAGTAAATGTCATTCCATACATTGTCTCTCAACCTCAGCTAGTTGCCATGTTCCTCTACTTTTTGTCCCATTTCTTACTTTTGTCTTTTTCTTTTTCCTAAAAAATGCTCTCACTGGATATGATCACCTTGCAATTTCCAGTTACCTCATTCCATTGCCAATTATTTATTTATCAAATTTATATAACCACCCATGTCACAAAATTCATATAAATATGAAGTTATAAGGATATGGAACTTGATTCTATAGTATTTTTACCTTACATATGTGGCATAACTGCCCTAGGAAGAGAGTTGTAGTAGATGTCTGTACCTTCTTACTCCTCACGTGAGAATGTGAGACCCATATTTAATGACAAACATACTAATACCAGCTCTTTTGAGTCCCAAAAACCATTGGGGTAGTTTCTAGGTTCCTGCAGGGACTGCCAAACTATCTGCATATACATTGCTAGTGCTCTTTGTAAATAAGTGCAGATGCTCTCTGGAGGGGCCCCTTATAAAATAAATGTATTATTTCAGAGATATTAAGGGCTGCCCAAGATTTCATGCTTATGGAGGCACACAGTGGTGCTTTCATAAATATAGGACAATAATATTTTCTGATTCAACACTAGTCTAGGACAGCAAATTCAGCTAGGATTAATGGCAGCAGTAATGTCACTCACATAGTGTGCCACTGGCTCGTGCTTACTCTCTGTTTCAATAAATGAAACCATAGATAATGGCTGCATGAGCAGGTGTCATTTAAACATAAGTGCATGTGCAATGCTGGACAGCTGCTTTCCCCTCTTTTCTTTGGCCTTCACACTTTTCTTTTCACAGACAGGCCTTTCCCAACAACACTGCATGTGATCTATTATGAAAAGATAATTAGGGATTCAAACTAACCTGCTCAAGGCAGCAGGATAATGGAGGCATCTTTTGGAGTCTAGCTCTAGAGAGCAAAAAGTGGAAAAAGTGAATCTGATTCTACTCTGTACCTACCATATATAGCAGCTACTTCCCTCTGCCTACTATTACAGCCAACCCTATGGGAACAAAAAGGAAAGAAATGTGAAGACTTTGGGAAGCAGGAAAAATGACGAAATAGACTGAGAATTTGAAGCAGCTCCTGGAACCATTGTCTTGAACCTCAATACACTTGAGCAGAGAAGGAAACAGTTTAGCTCACCCACCCATCTTGCTCGACTGTGGCTGTAAAATGAATATTGTCTTATGCTGTATTTAAATAATTTCCTAATGACATTTTGTAACAAGTGCCAAATATAGGCTCTTTTTCTGAATAAGATATTTTCTAAATTAAGGGTTTTTTTGTTTGCTGTTTGCGGTTAGGTATTAGAGTTATAGCCATATGTGTTCAGAACAATGGAAAATGGAAGTTGCAGAAAAACTCCAAACTATGCATATAGAAGTTCTTAAAAAACAGAGCTGTGAATGGAAACCACAGGAATTTACTTTAAACTAAGTCAGGTCATTGATTCAGGCAAAAGTCCTTTTTCAAAATTGCCAGTTAATCCACTTTTAAGACTGCCCATTCATTAGTGACTGGCAGACAGTTAAAACAATAAAAAGTAAAACAAACATGCTGGGAAGAACAGATCAGTTATCTATATCACAGCTGGCACTTTGTGGGACCATTCAGAAACCTAACTCAGAGCCTGCCAGAACACCACATCTTAAACTCTTCCCTGAAGGACAACAGGTTCTGGGCTGTAAGGGCCTTTGGAGCACTGGGTAGTGTACTGTCCATAGAGAGAGATCCAGTTTGGTGTAGTGATTAAGGTAGCAGGCTAGAAACCAGAATACTGTAAGTTCTAGTCCCACCTTAGGCACAAAACAAGCTGAGTGACCTTGGGCAGTCACTCTCTCTCAGCCCTAAGAAACACACAAAAGTAAACCATTTCCAAAATTTTGGCGAGAAAGCCATAAGAACTGGTTCAGGCAGTTGTTAGGAATCAACAATGACTTGAGGGCACAAAAATAAACAAAAGCACACCTATTCATAGAACAGGCATGGGACTTTTTCTGCCTACCAATTATGCATTTGCGTATCTGTGAATCTGCATATATTAATTTCAATGTTATTAGACAAAAAATGTATATAAAATTGATTGGCAATTTGTTCTCCTGGAAGTATAAAATACACAAGGGAACAAGGAAACATATATGTTAGGGGTGGTGGTATCCTATTAGTATACCATTCTGGTTTAATATCCATTAGTTTGTGAATGTGATATTAATTCATTTTTATTACTATTAATTATATTTAAATAGAATGTTATTGAGTAAAAACAATTCAAATATAAAGAAAAAAACAAGTATAGCGAAATAAAAAAGTGAATAGACAGAAAGAAAAAGAAAAGAAAAAAAATTAAAAAACAAAGAAAGTAAAAAGCACAGAAACAAAAAAAAGTTGCTTTCAATAGGGGAAAAATATTGACATTTTAAGACCCTAGATTTAAATTTTAGATTAATGATATATATTATGCTTCTCTCAGAATACAAACTGGGTAATCATATCAATATTATTCTGCATAGCCAAAGTTTAATTATCTGTTATAAAACTGGGCTGAGTGACATTCATATTCTAAGTGTTAAGTGTTAACACTTAACATTTAAGTGTTCACTTTTTTTACAGTACATTAAACCATACAATAAAATAAGAATAAATAAATCTATGGATCTATTGGAATGGACAATTTTTTTTTTATTTCCATCACACAAACAACAACAAATTTGCAGTGTATGTCTGTGTGGCATAGCACAGCTATAGTGTTGAAGGTAATATTTGGATAGGAATACACAAATCACTTGATTTAATACTGCTATACTTGAAAATGAAATCCTTGTTCACAAAGAAAATGATCAGTTATGGAGAGTCAGTAAAATGCTAATAATCAATATATAAGAAGGCCTTGTCCTAAGGGGAAAAGTCTACTGTAATATTCAAAGAAGATATTCTTTCATGCTAAAAATAACTTTGGTAAACAAGTTTTGATTGATTCTTACTGTCAGGATGTGCACAGTTCTAAAGGAGAAGAACATATTTCCACAGATGCTTGTTCATTTCCTGTACTCCAACTTTTTAGAATGTAGCTAAGAGTTAATAATCAGATTATTCCTGTCAAGGAATTCTGGCTGGCAGGGTCCAGAAGAAAAGCCTTCTCTTCCATGGCTCCTACCCTTTGGAATGTCATACCCCCCCCTCTCTGATGACATCTGCTTCCACCTCTTCTGACCTCCATAAGAATATGAAGATCTGGCTTTGCTAGCTGTCTTGGGGACCCAACAGGAAAGTATCATGCTGGAGGTGGCTGATGGATTAAGAATCAGAATAGAGCTGGAAGGGACCTTAGAGGTCTTCTAGTCCAGCCCTCTGCTCAAGCACGAGCTCCTATACCACTTCAGACAACAGAAAAACCTACCTCAACCTTGCGCATCCTGCTCCCCCCCGCCATCTTTTATCTGCTATTTTACTTTTGATTGTAATTCTGTTTTATTGTTTAGAAGTACAAATTCTGTTTTAGAAATATTCATGTTTCACAGTTTTATAGCTTTTAATGTTGTAAACTGCCCCAGAGTTGCCTCAAGGCAAGATGGATGGCAAATAAATTTAATAAATAAATAAAAATAAAATCTGTGTGATGAAAATTACAGATTTTCCAAGGTGTTTTTCCTTTTTATGATTTGCTGGGAAATTAGATAATATTGAATATTACTTACCTTATGCAGCATCTGAAATTAAATTTGCAAGTAATAGTTTCCCCATGTGGCATTCTTATACCCTGGTATTAGATGCATGAAATACTGAGAAGAAAAAGAATGAGAAAAAAGGAAAGAGGACAGACACTATACAAACCAGGCCTCATATTCTTTCGATCCACATTCTCATTCATTGACATACAAACTCAATTGTCATATAACCTCAATTATCTTTATTCAAAATTAACTAACAGTTCATTTGTGGATTTACTGCCAAATATGTGTTCTTGGGCTTGTAGTAGTCAACTAAATTTGTTCATTTAGAAATTCCTGTGCATTATCTTAGAAATACTGTATGCCAGTTGATCTAATATCTGACAAGAATTTGTATTAATTATAAACAGGATCAGCTGTAGTCCATGCTAGCTTTTTTGCTCTGCTAAATACAGTTCAGACATCTTCCCTCCCAATTCACTTTTCTGGAAGGCTTTCTATCTGTTTCCTATTTTTTCCCATTACTTTTACCACAAATAGCCACAGGGCAGAGGGAGTTTCCTCCAGCTGCTGAGAATGAGAGAGAGGGAGGGAGGGAGGGAGAGAGAGAGAGTATATCTTAAGAGTATTGAGTTGGATTTATGTTTAAGTCAACAGGTATAGCATGCCAAATAAACCTGAATATTCTAACAATATATAAAATTGTTATCAGAGTTATAAAATGACTTTTTGTGTTACCAGTAACACCAGTAATTCTGTAAAACAATGGCTTCCTCCTATTTTCTGATATTCTAAAGTATAGTTTGAAATGTATGGATAAGGCATAGATCTTTTTTTTTTCTAAAAGAGAAATATACGTTGAAGGACAGTGTTTTTTATTATTATTAAAATTTCCTATAGAGATTGTCTCCTCTTTGTTTTATTAGGATTTGGCTTTGTAGCAAAAAAATACCGAGGTCTTTACAAATATTGGGATTTCAGCACTGAAACAAATTTCACAGAAAATGGCATTCACTGATCTGTCTATAGGGATAAGAACTCTAACACATAAACATTTCAACACAAAAAGATTACTTACTTACTTATTTTTCCCTCCAGAGATTTTTGTACTCAGAACGAGTTCATTTTCTCAGCAGGAAATGTGGGTTTCTGGCTTTTTACTTGTTTCACATCAGCTGTCCTCTTGAGATATGGTAATGACATCAGATATAAACTATGGTACTGCATCATAAACTATCACTACCATGACAGATAGAAATACCAGAGAACCTGCTGGAGGTAAATCTTGCTTAAGAAAAGCAATCATTTTAATTGAAAGCTGTCTGTTTATCTTGAAGGAAAGTATTCTCTTGCTGTACTTCAAGAGGTGACAATGATGTTTCCTTTCACCTAAAAAAAAACTTTTATGAGGTACTCTTTATTTTCATGGTAGATTATGCCAAATAATCACTTATAAACTCAACAAGACCCTTGATATTCAGGCAACAGAGAATGTTGTATACATAAGAACAAAACTCATTATTCTGTCTAAATTAGATCATGAGGGTGATAGTTCCATAATGCTTTGATTAGAAAGCAGGCAACATATTAATTTGGTTCAAGTGTTTTGCCTGTAGAAAGAATCCCAGCACATGTATAATCCATAACCCACCCAAATCAGTCACAATTTTCCCACAGGAAAGTCTCAACCAACATTTACTTATGTTAATAAGCACTTTCTCGGCCCTGTAAAATAGGACTATGTCATACCTTTGTGTACCTGGGCATTCAGTAGAATTGCACACAATCACTAAGTCTCTGAACCAATAAAGCCTTAATTGAGAGTATATCTTAAGAGTACTGAGTTGGATTTATGTTTAAGTCAACAGATATAGACCTGCATGCCAAATAAACCTGAATATTCTAACTTACAGTAAGAGTACTTTGAAGGCTTATAATATTGAAGTGCAAATATATTCCAGCATTTTACGGAATAAACTGACAGAAATATATATGTGGAGAATCACTGTATGTCTTTTACCAATGCACTTTGTTAATAGTCGAAAACCCAGTTCCGATCGGCCCAAGAAAACAGCAGACGCAGGGTCAGTCTAGATGACCATGAGGGGGTCCCCTTTATTTTCAGCCGCGAGTAAAACTCACGATGAGCTGTCTGGAAAACAAGAGGGAGAGCTGAAAGCGAGCCATGGCTTTTGTATTTGCCGCAGTGTCACCTTCCTGCGCTTCCCATTGGCTGTTGTGCCAGCCAATGGGAATCGCTCCTCCGGAATCCCGGTTGCACCTGCGCAGTACACTACACCCCTCCCTCCTTGGATCGAGTTTTCCAGAATGACTGTACTGCACAAGCATAGTCTCTTACGTAAGTGGGGCGTCTCCTTGTTTGCGTTGAACGGCGCAGACTCCGTTCATTTTTGTCGCTGCTGTCGCCATGGAAGGACGTGCCGGGGGCCTCCTCTGTTCCCGGCTCCTCTGGCAGCAGTGGTGGCATGGGCGGTGACGGCGACGACGGTGGTGTCTGGGCCTCTGCAGCTGATTTTCCTGGGACGGCCCTAGGTATGTGATGCGCGTCCCCTTCGGTTTTGTCCTCATCTCGGGTGGCGTCCAGTCCCCCCCCATGACTCTAGGCCGGAGTTGGTCTATGTGCCTTCTCCAGGTCCGGCCGTCGTTTAGTTTAATTTCATAAGATTTGGGTCCCGTTGCCCTGCTTACTCTCCTGGATACCCATTTGGGTGGTCCCGGTAATTCCTCACGTGTACCCCCTACCCCTCCAAGAAGGTTTGTAACCCTTGAGTTGGAATGGTTGGGAGTGGGGGGGATCATCCGGATGGACTCTGCTCAATGGGATTTTTAATTTCCTCCCCATCAGTAGCTCGGCTGGGCTGTGGTTCGTTGTGGGCGAGGGGGTAGAATGTTGGGCTAGGAGGAAAGTGTTTATTTTTTGTTGTAAGTTCCCCTTGTGCATTTTGTTGATTGCTTCCTTGGTGGTGCGGATGGCCCGTTCTGCCCGTACATTTGCCATGGGTCTGTGAGGTGCGGAGGTGGTGTGTCTGATGCCCAGGCCTCGGAGGAAGTTGTTGAACTCAGCTGCGGTGAACTGGGGGCCATTGTCCAATACCATGACGTCTGGGAGGCCGTGGGTCACAAAAAGTTGTTTCATGGTGGCAATTGTGGTCTCTGTGGTGGTCGAGTGCATGGGTACGACTTCCGTCCAGTTGGAGTGGGCGTCCAC